>VYXB01002301.1:795071-964015 GCA_013397135.1 Pachyramphus minor
CCGGCCCGGGGAGCGCCGCCGCCCCTCGCTGAGCCCCGCCGGAACCGCTCGCCAGTGGGGCGCCCACGCGGGGCGCGGCGCGGCGCACCCGGGGTAGGGAGGCGAAGCCCGGCCCCGCAGCCTCGGGTCCTGTGTTGCGGGTTTAGTAGTGGTTTGTTTGTTTGTGTTTTTTTAATATAATTTGTTCCGAAGGATGGATACATTTCTTCTCGCGTGGGGATTTCTAGGGCTGTGCATGCCCGCCGCCGGAGACACGGCAGAGACAGGTAAGGCGCCCTCCGGGACGAGGGATGTCCCCAGCCGCGGGTGGGCGAGGGAACCCTTCCCGTCCGCCCAACTTTCGGGTGCCCGGGCGCGGTCCCGGGCGCACGCATAGAGGCTTTGCGTGGGAATACATTTAGGGAATATATGAAGGATCAGCCGCACCATACAGCTTGCGTAGCTTGGGTTTTGGGGGGGATCGTGCGTGTGATGGGGCGGGGATGCCGCAGCCCCCCGGTAAAGCACGGAGCGACTCCCATCGCCCGCATAAGGGGCGAGGGGACGGAGCCGCATTGAAAAGTTGCGTACTGTTTTTTGGGGGGACTGTGGGGAAGGGTGGGAAAGCGGTAGGGACCAGCCGCATCCCAGACACCCGCACACGGATGCTCGTGTCCCCCTGCCCGGTTGCAACCTCGGGAAACTTTAGGTAAGAAATCAAAATTATCTGGTAGGGAGCAGGCAGCCGGAGCCGTGCAAGGCTGCGCTGGGAGCGGGCGAAGCTTAGCGGCGGTGGTGGCACTCTTCGGGCAGCCCCCCGGGAACGGCTGCCCGCGGTACGGGGAGGACCTGCAGTTACTTTGCAAACACCGGGTTGTCCCGGGACCAGGCGGTTTCGTGTCAGGTTTTGGGGCGCGAGTATGTTTTTTCTGGTCTTCACTGAAGAGCTAGGCTGGGCTGTCAGGAGGCACTGGGATGAAGCCCCGGTCTGCGTTGTTTCGGCGTGGGGACAGGAGAGGAGCAAGCTGACGCTGGGCCCTGTGCTCCCCGGGCACTGGCTTTGTGTCTGGCTAATGGTGGCAGTAGGGTCCCGACCTGGAGTAGTCCCTAGAGGAAAAGGATGTGCCGTCCCCTGCTCTCTGGGGGCTAGTTCTGCGCTCAGCAGCCCAGGAGCTTCCTGGCAGGACGGTGGTGCCAAGCCAGCAGCTGCTGAGCTGTGGCTTTGCCTTCCCGTTAGTCGGGGCCTCGGGACATGGCTCAGGGCCCTGAGCCGCGGTCTGACCCGGGCAGTGTTAGATGATGGCAGTGCGGTGTGCCTTCTCCTGTCTCTCTGCCTTTTCCTGCCCCGGAGCTGCGTGGCCAGCAGCTCCCCCTTGAAAAGGGAAATGGGAGAGTCTCTGCTGCCTGAGAAAATCCCTCTCTTCTGCAGCAGCGAAGCAGAGATGTTCCCGACATACATTTACTTGCCCGTTGGCATCACCTCGTTCCTTATGGTTATAAAGGAAAGAGAGAATCCCATCTTTTGTTCAAGTAGGAAAACGAATAGGCACTCGATGGGATAAAGAGAAAGGACGGTGTCCTGGGGGGCCCTTGCTGAATGCAACAGTATTTTCAGATGGCCCCTGTTGCAGTGTCAGGTCTATTGGAGTGGGTTTTGTGCTGTGGCAGATCGGGCTGTACCCTGAGGCTGGCTCCTGAGGGTGCAATGGACAGCCTGGCTGCGATCCTTTTGACTGCTGAGCTCGAGTGTGTGTCTGTGTCCATGTGTGCACCTCCTTATATCCTGGAGTGAGTCTGGCATCATGACTTCTAACTAGGAAGGGTTTTATGAGCCAACCATGTCTCTGAGGCCATTCAGTCGTTGTAAGAAGTGTTTATTTAAACGTGGGGTTTTCCCGGCTAAGCAGAGCATCACATGGTGTTGGAGCCAGCAAGGAAGTTGTCTCCCTGCGGCTGATACCAGCGGTTGTTTGCCGAGATGTTGTGTGGCTGCAAACCCAGTCAAATGACTTTGTTGCCAGCGCAGCAAGCAAAAGTACAGGGTAATGGGACGCAAACCTCGATCAGGCTACACTCAGCTCCAGTAAATTAGCCAGCCTATTACTAACATGCCAGAGGTAGATGGATTTATGTTTCAGTCTGGTGTATCTGAAAGCCTTCCCCCATTATGAAAGTCCCTCTTTAGGTTCCCTAAGGGAGGTTAGTAGAGAGAGGAGACATTTTTAATAGACAATAATATGATAATCCACATGGAAAAAACCCTCATGCAATATTTCTACAGTAAGAGATAAACAGGGTAGCTGCCAATTTGTATGTAGCCAAGCAAACCCTGACATAACCATGGAGGAGAGTGGGTGGGAGACCTGGGAAGATAAATGTGAAGGCTGTATGGCTGTGTGTTTTTCATTTTCCTGTAAAAAGAAATGAAGAAAGAAAGTAACAGATTTGAGTGACCCAAGTACTGAGCCGTTCAGATGATGTTTATGCAGCTCTGAGCAAAGCTCACTCTGAAGCCTTCCAAATAGTTTACTTAAAAGCTAGTCTTTTTAGTAATTACTTAGGAGATGTAGCAAGGTGGAGAGGGAGACCACAACAAATTGCTGCCAAGCAGGCGCAGGACCACACATACAAACATGCATACACACACCCACGCAAGCATTTGAGTGTAGTGCCTTATGCCCGTGTGCTGTTAACTCATCTCTTAGTGGGAACAAAAGCTTTTCTAGACTAGGAATCAGATAGTTGTCAAGAATATCACTGAAAACTACTGATGCTCAGTGGGGGGCTCTGACCCAGGTTAGGATGCTGTGTTTTGTTTTCCTAATTTTACTGTTGCAGATAATCGTGGTGTGTGGTGTCTGGAGTGACAGGCATACACACTGGTCCCAGGGGGCTTTAGAGGTGTTTCCCATCTCCCTGCCTTGCTCCTTCTGCTCCCCAGCCTCCTTCCCGGTACCTACTCTGTTTGGTACCTCATGCAAGGCTTAGAAGGTTAAAATGAGAAAGCAACCCTCTTTGCTGGGCCGGAGAAGGCAGCGCTTCCCGTCCCAGCAGCATGCTGCTCCAGGCAGGGGTGGGTTGGTTTCCTAGCAGAAACCCCCAGTGCTGCCAGGCTCCAGGTCATGGTGGCCTTGTACTGCAGATAGCCTGAGAGGAGAAAGCATCCTTCATGGGGTTTAGGAAGCTGTCAGGTTCAGATAAGGCTGGGATCCTATCCTGTGGGACCCCCAGTTGTATTAATAAGGAAAAATTAATTTTTAAGCACTGGGACTGCTGCCAAATTATATGACCTCTGACAGACCAGCTGTGCTAGGAAAATAAATCATCTACATCTGAGATATGTGATCCTATCTGAAATGGAAATAGAAAAAAAGTTGTCATTTAGCCACGGTGGTTGGGGCAGATTGCAGCAGCCTGAAAGCAAACTGGAAGCTGCTAAACTTGCTCTCCATTGTGTGGTGAAGTCACCACCACTGTGTCCCCACGGGGTCTTGGGAATACAGTTGTCTAATCCGAGAAGTGTGCAGAGCTGATGTGCCTGCACACACCCAAGCTGGGACTGATGGTGTGAGCACGGAGGTGGGGGCAGAAGTGGGGTGTGAACGTTTCCAGCTCTATCCTCACTCTGTAACAGCCCTTTGACACAGTTCTAATTATAATACGCACACAGACAAAGAGGTAGCTCGGCTATTTTCGAAATCTCTGTCTACACCCTGGTGGAAACCGCAATACTAGCAACAACATAAATCAGGGCTGTTGCTAACAGTGTTGCGCATGGCTTAGTGCTACAGTAGCATAGTTTTAATCACACTCAGAATCAAAGGGTCAGCCTTCTCCCTGGCTGAGCCAAATCGCAATCTCAGAAGGCCAGATCCTGAGCCAGGCTTGATGCTTGTGCAGTGAAAAGACACAAGTGTAGACACGGAGAGCTTTGTCAGCACGAGGTCAGCAGGCACAGGGCCAAATGCTTGAAATCACAACTTGGATCTGTAACCCTTTCTATGTGCAAGTGGTGCCCATGAAATGCATTGAGGAGGACAGCTAGGGTAATGCGGGGGGGGTGGGGGCTCCAACCGCAGCCTTTGCGAGGCAGCCTCTTCCCAAACAGGTCAGGAAAGGTGGTACAAACAGCAAGTTGGCATGCAGAATAGCCTGAAGTATTACTTGCAGGGCTGGATGGCTGTAGGGACTTTTTGTGTGAATGCTTCTTCCTCTCTTCATACTTGACGAGTCAAAGAAAATAGGCTTCAGAGATGAAGTGCTGGGCTCCAAGTCTTTGAAACCTGCCCTTATTTCTCCCCGTGCATTTGAGACAAAGGCAGAACATCTGCCCAGCTGTTCTGGTGGGTCACCCCTAGCTGTGTAGGGCTTGAACAGCTGCCTTTCTCTATGCTTCTCCTAGGCAGATGGTGAAGCCAGAAGGACGCTGTCCTTTTACTCTGCTTATGTTTTGTTGAAAGGCTCCTTTGGGCCCTGGTTTTTAAAGGATGCATGTGAGAAGAGGAGAGAGGAAAACCCTAGTCCCTTGTGCATGTAAATACATACACGCACACACACCGTCTCCCTGGTTTATTCTCTCTCATCACAGGCTTACAGATCTCTACCTTTCCTCTTTCATAGAGAGGCCCTCCAGCTGGGGGGCACTGCCTTGTTGCCTGCCACACATACGCTTCTGCATCTTTCCCTTCCCTGCACTCTCCCTGACACGCCCAGAGCCCCTCAGCAACTTTCTCCCTCATGCGCACTCCCAAGCTTGTTCCTGCTTTTCTCTTTCTGTTTTACTGTTGAATATGTGCTCAGCAGGTAACAATGTGTTTAAGACACTTGCTAGAATGTGCACTTGCCAGAATGTGCAATAAGTTCGGTGCTGGTAGTGAGGCTCAGCAGTAGCTGGATTTGAGCAAGCTGTCGAAAGGCTGAAGTCACTGCTGCCTGCCAGCGTGTGTGGAGGGAGCTGCAGTGGGGCTCTCCCCCCGTGGCTCCAGAGGTGCTGCTTCCCCTCCTGTCCCATCCGTGGAGCTGACTGCCACCAAGGCACCGTGTTTTGCTCTGAGGCTCCAACAGGGCCCCTGGGAGGGAGAGCCAAGCCAGGGATGTTGTGGGATTCAGAGAGGCTCTGCCAGCTGCATTTGGAAGAGGCAGGAGTAAACTGCCACTGCCTGGTGGGGAAAACCAGGATTCAGTTTCAGAGTGGATGAGTGTCAGGACCCTGACAGATGACTCAAAGTGAGGAAGCTGTGAGGGTGTGGAGGGAGATGAGAGAAGCTTTTTTTTCTTCTTGGAATTTTTGTAATAATAATACTAATTAGTATTTCAGAGGCATTGAACACCTTTCATCAAGCCTGAAGCTCTTTAGAGAGGAATCCTAGGTGAATTTTTTTTTACATTTGTGCTAGTAGAAATGTTGCTTGCCTCCGTGGCCCTCAAACCAGTCTGTTATTGGCAGCGTTCAGAGGGGTGGCTCAGCAGACTGTTTCATCTTCATATGTTTTTCGTAATGTATCCTATGAGGTAGGGTGGCAGGCTGCCATGCAGGAAGCCTTCAAGCTTCCCTGGATCTGCTTCCCTCCCTGCAGTACTGGTGAGTTTTCTTCAGAAACTGCCTGACCTGCAGCTTGAAGGTCTCCTAAAGCTGCCACCTATTCCTGGGAGATGGCAGTGTGTTTCCATGATAGTTCAAACCCTTGGGAGCCTAACACAGAGGCAGGAAAGGCAGGAAGGATTCCTCCAAGTTCAAAATGCAGTTTTCCTCCTCCCTCGTATGTGCACACACACACTTGCATGCTCTCTGGAATGATTACTGGAGCAGCCAGGAGTTGTAGTTCCAGACCTACGAATTACGTTCACAGGCAAGCTGGGAGAATTGTGTGCACATGTATCTATATAAAGACTTACACTATTAATCTGGTTGCCCTATTGGAATTGCATTTGTCTGTGATATAAGATGACAAATAATAAAGTTAGTGAAGGTGGCACTATGTAAAAACGTGATATAAAATCTCATCAAAGATAGAAGAAAAGGGGTGGACAGGATGGACATTTAAAGGTCAAGATTGTCACTGTCTCAAGTGGTACAAAGCGATGTCAGCCCATGGAAGGCTATCCAGAACTGCAGGGGTGGAAATCAGCTGAACTCTAGTGATTTCAAAGCGAATTACCTGGATTTGCATGCAGGATTTGGCCCTCTCATTTTCCACGGTGAAGCTTGAGTAGGTGTCTATTTCAGGTTTCCACTTAATTCTTTTGTGGGTTAACATGGCAAAAAAAGTGCAGGTATCAGAAGTCTCCAAATCTCCTCCTCTCTCTTCCTTGCTTCAACACTCCCTTCTTATTTAAAAATAATTTGAAATGATCCCTTTTGCGAAGGTTCACAGCTAAAATGTTCCATTTGCTGAGCTTTTCGGCATTCCCCTCTCTCTGCTGTCCAGCACTATAAAATGAATATATTGCATCCCTTCCCAGTTGCCTTAGGAAGCGGTCAAATGGCTGCATTCCTCAACTGATGGATTGGTGCATTCCTTTCTTGCTTAAGCCCAGTCAGTGTTTTTATGAGCCTGTCTCGTGACAGGCTTGAGATACTTTGAGCTGAACAAAATCCTAGTTCGAATCACAAGAAGGAGTCTTTAAGTTTTGCTTTGCTGTGCCTCTACTTGTAAGTGAAATTTTAGTTAAACTGGTGAAAGTACTCAATTAAATGTTTAGGGGACTTTCTCTGGTGGTGTGAAATCCCAAGATGTGGATGTGGGTAGTGCTCTGGAATGAAATGTGCGTGTAAGTGCTTTGTGTTGTTTGGGTGTGTTTGTCCATTAATTTGTTCAGGAAACCTTTGAAGCTTTATCTCACAATCCAAAGCAAACATGCTTCTGCTAAAATGATGTATGCTACTGGGGACAAAATAACTAATCTCATTAGCTTCCTCTGTGTCTCTCTCCTTGGTCAATTGCTAAGTGGTATCATTTATATCCATGGGCTCATACGAAAGTTGTATGCCTCATGTAAAAGTTGTGCTATGTGCTTTGGGTCGAGAGTCTCTGCCACATTAGCTGTGCCCAGTCAGGGTCAGAGCTCAGGGAATGAGGCAGGTTAAATATTAATGGTAATGAATCCTTGGCAGAAGAGGTCTGTATGTCTCCTCCATACAGGGATTTGGCAAAGTGCTTGGACACACATGGACCTTGGAAAAACTGCCTCTTGAAGAGCTGTTTTACTCTAACTGGACTGAAATACAGGGTTTCCTGCACAAAGGCTCAAGCCAAGTTCAGCAGCTCTGAGAGCAGTGGGTCATGCATGCCAGGACCCATATTTTGCTTTGCTGTTGGAGGGTTGGCAGGGCAAATCTCTGCCCAGTGCTGAATCCTGGGACACTGAAATCTTCTGCCATGGTTGAATGAGAGTGTGGAGCTGGACTAGAGAGCCTCATGGGAGGAAGAGAAGTGACAAGGCTAGGTGGAGTATCCGCCTGCTGTGGAACTCCCAGGATCTCTCTCCCTTGCTCCTTTCCTATCCTCGAAGCCTGCTCTTTTCAAGCAGCACAATGATGCTGCTGCTTGCTTCTAAGGCATCCAGAACACCTTAAGTTTTGTACACAGCCCTGAATGACATCCGAAAGTAAACTGAACTCAGCAGATTAAAATGTGATAGTTTTGTGCTGGACACTACAAGCTCTGAGAGGCTGTAAGTATGTGTGTTTGTTGTGAAACGTACCTCTCTGGTGATGATTATTTTTGTTACAGGCAGAGTTGGCTTTAGTTTCCATGTGGAAGGTCCAACAATAACAGTGAGCCCTGCTCTCCTGGGGTGAGGGAAATCCAGAGGGGTTTAATCAGCAGGCAGTTCAAATAGGACAATGCCCTGCTCCTGGCCTAAGGTTTCAGCATGAGCCTGATGAGCTGCAGAGCTGAAGAAACCCAAGTGTGGGTGAAGGTTCCCGGGACCTGGCTGTTATTTTTTGAGTCCTCTGAGTGATGATTGCATGTTGCTGCCTGGGGGAGGCAGGAGGAGACTTCATTAGCCTGGGTGTCTTCAGCATTTTAGGGCAGAGAAAGAGGTGTCTGCCCCTTACAAAGGGTGAGGAACTTGACTGCTGATACCATTCTCCATGGGAAACTTTGGAGTTGCCCATTGTACACTGCAGCATTTGCAGGAGTCCACCCCTTGTGAGCTCCTTCAGGTCTTCCTTTCCCACAGCTCTTGCTTGGTTGTCATCATCTTGTATAGTTACCCTGTTGGAGTGGTCCTGCAAGGAGAGGGTTGCAGGAATAATGTAAGTTACGTGGCAATCCTTAACAAAAGAGGGGATCTGCAGATCTTCCGTTCTGAACATAGCCTGCTCCACCATTGTCTGGGAGTGTCAGCCTCCACAGCCTCCATTGCGGAGCTGTGCTGCTCTCCTGTGGCCTTGCCATTGGCACAGAACTCCACTGGCCCCTCCACCTTGCGGACTGGCAGGGGCTCCAGCAGTTAGCTTTCAGTGCCTACATTTTGCTTACTGAGCAATGGGATGTCCCACGCACCTAGCAGGCTTGGCTTGTACTTCAGAATTTAATTTTAATTTTATTAAGTGAATTCAAGGCTGGCAAAAGCTGCCAGAGCCCATTAGCTATGGAGCACATCTTGCTTCCAGAGCATACAGTCGGGACAGTAGCCATGCCACTCACTCTCTATGGTGTACTAAACAGGCTATATTTTATGCAGAAAGATGGGGTTGGCATTACTGTTGAAGCAAACCCTTTGCCCACCAGTGGGCATGGGGATAGATTTTTTTATTGTTGTTGTTCTTCTCACAAGCGTTCATCTGCTGGATACCAGTGAGTCAAAAGAGGAAAGACCTAACAGAACAATTAGACATAAAAGTCATTTTGTCTCTTCAGATAATTCTGAGAAGCCCCGGCTTCCCTGGTGTGTTATTGCCCACCACATGGACAAGGCAGCGCTGTACTAAAGTAGCCCCCTTCATTTCCCTGGATCTTTCTGTGGAGAGATGAATGAGAGAACAAAATCTGTTCCTCTCAGAGACACAGATAAGCTTTCCTGCTGGTGGGAGACTTTCCCTGCTGCTGAAAGATGGTAACATGTTCTTGGTGGTATCTGAACACCTGAGGGATGTGGCTGGTGCTCCTATTCACTCAGTGATTTCACCTTTTTGTCCCATTTTGCTGGAGAGATCTCAGTTCCAAAGAGCCGGGCTCTAGCCCCTCTCACTCAGACTGTTCTCACTGGCACTAATGCATTGATTTGGGCACCAAGCTGACCTGAAATTAGGATCAAGCCTAGGGTTTTCCTTAGCTTGGTCCTGCTGCATTGTGATGGCCTTGCAGGGTAAGGCAGAAGTTTCAGGGTCAGTGTAAAACTCTGTTTCTGCTCCTGAGTTTGTTTGTTAGGGAAGAGCTAGAGCAAGCTGGAGCCTGACACCTCTGTTAACATGGCAGTTCCCCTCCAACTGGTTGAGTTGCAAGGGCTCACAGGGTGTTCACGGTATCCAGTGTGAGTAAGGGGCTAGCAGCTTCTAAGTAGGGGGTGATGTTGGTGGTATCAGCCTAGCGGGTAGCATGTGTGTGAAAGCTGGAGAGACGGGGAGGGGATGATGAGGTGTGGAAGGATTGACTGTATTTTCATTGTTTCGAGACTTTGCCCTTTCCAAGAAAAATAATCTGCAGCTTGAATATTTTTCTTTGCTGGAGGGGGTGGACATGTGTGCAAACGAGGTGTGAATTTTTATGAGAAGGTGTGAAAGTGCGCACATGAGTGAAGTGTGAATTACACGTCTATTTGTACATTGATGTCAACAAGTCTGAGAATTTCTTCTTTCCATATGAATGTCTCGTTCTCTCCCTCCAAACCCACATAGACACGTGTGGGCAAATACGCCTTGGTGAGAGAAGAGGTTTGTGTGGAAGACGTAGGTTTGTGAATGTTTGTGTGTTGAGCAAGGTCTCCTGTGGAACAAAACCAGATGTTTTTTGGTAATCTCAGCTCGTGGCAGTGTTGTGATTTTTTTTCCTCTCATATTTTTCAGGATACTTGCAGGATTATTTTAAGAAAAAAGGGAAGGCTGCAGAGCTGCCTTTGGGTGTGTGAGAAGAAAGTTATTTTGAAGAATAAATGTGTTAGAGGGCATGAAAAACATGGGGAAAACAGAGACAGTGCTTTTTCATGTCAAAGGAAGCCTTGCTGCCCCATGAAGGGCCCTCCTGTTGCCCTTTTTTTCCCCACATGACACATGCGTTTTCTGCAGGCAGCGTGCAGGCAGAACGTTGTTTATTCAAAGTGCTTTTTTTTCAAGGAAGCATTACCACTGAAGGGTCCTGCCTCACTCCTGCTGCTTGCTTTGGTTCTGGCAAGAGGCAGTCTGAAGGCAGGCTGGTATGTCCTACTGAGAGTGGGTGGACTTGTGACAGCCTGCCAGGGGACACCTCTGGGGCCTGTCACACCCCATGGCAGAGGAACAGTGCCAGACCCGCAGCATGAGGTTGAGCCCATATGAGTCTGCTTTGCTTTTCCAGAGTCATTCTGGGGCTTTGCAGTGAGTGGTGCTGTAAAGGGACAGGAACATCCCAGAGGACCAAGGCAGTGGGGTGCACTGTGGAGACCCTTGGCTCACAGAGCTGATGAGGTGTGGATTGTGTGGTTACTCTCCTATGCCAAGAGTGATGCTTCTCTGTGCCTTGACTCCCCTCGGGGTTTGCGAAGTGCCTCGGGCTCCATCTCAGGGCATGCACATGTGGGCCTCAGGAACACCCACTTGTACCCTCCTATGCTTCCTGAGTCCCTCCGGGGCTGTGGAGAAGCTGTGGGGACAGCCTCACAGAGACAACCCATTAGGGTTTGCATCCCATGTTGTACCCCATTGCTTACTGTCAGGGAGGGGAAAGACATTCTACAAGGCAGAACCAGGGTCACCCTGTGTGCCTGCCAGCCTGCCCTATGGAGCAAGTTAGGTTTTTTTGGAGGTTCTAACCCATTTTGGTGGGGTTTGCCTATTTTGCTGGATGTGAAGAGGCAATGTTGTCTTCTGTGGGCAGCTGTTGTTGTCTGCAGGGCTGTGGTGCTGGGACAGGGTGGTGGCAGGGGAGGGGGCCAGCAGGACTTGTGCAATGGGAACCCCATGGAAAAAGGGGCTTTCTTGGAATTTGTAGTGCATTATCAAACAACCCCATGATGCAGATTTTCCTCTCAGCAAGTAATACAATAATAAATTTGATTTGCAGTGTTCATGAGATTAAATGTTTTTTTTTTGATTATGAAATCACACTCTAGAGCCCATTCTAGCCCAAAGCTGAGAGAGCTTCCTCTGCTCACCACGCAGCCATTGCCAGCCATTTGTGGGCTAGTCCCACAAAACCACCACTACTGATTATCTGTGTCTGCAGTTCCAACGGCCTGATTTGCTTGCAAGGTTTCAGGAGACCAGTCTGCTGAGATGGGTTTGTTGGGGCAGGCAGGCTGGAGAGGGAGAGCACAGCAAGCAGAGAGGGGCTGTCATGGGGCTGCAGGCTGAGACCAGGAGGGAGAGATGCTGTCCTTAGCTCTGCCACACAGTGTGGCTAGGTCTGAGCTCACCATCATCCCTGACGTGCCTCAGTTTCCTTCCCTATGAGCAGCAAAGCTTTCTGCTCTCTTGAAGCTGGATCGAATTTGTAGTGTCCAAATTCTGGTGTCTCCCAAGGCAGCTGTGGAAGACTGCCACAGAGCAGCTTGCAGAGGAGGCAAAAGAAGGGATAAAATGAGGCAGCTCCAGATGATCTGATATCAATCTGTCTCTTACTTTATGGCTCAGTAATTGCCTTGGCAAGAGCATTCATTTCTCTTTTCTGGTCTGTGTGAAACGTGGTATGTAAGTGTGGCAGGAGGTGGAGGGGAAAGGCGTATGTTTGTTCTGTAGAATAATTGTTGTTGCCCAGAGATTTATATCAAATATTAGAGTACCAAAGGGATGTCAATGGCCTGGAGAATGGTCTTTATCACACCACCCCTATCAGTGGTCTGGCAGGACCTGCTGTGTGCAGCTGATGCCCAGAACCTGTTTCAATGCCTTATTCTCTTCTGTGTCTCTGCAGCTCAGCCATGCGGGGGTCGCCTGAACTCCAAGGATGCCGGGTACATCACTTCCCCAGGGTACCCCAATGACTACCCCTCCCACCAGAATTGTGAGTGGGTCATCTACGCTCCTGAATCCAACCAGAAGATAATTCTCAACTTCAACCCTCACTTTGAAATTGAAAAACATGATTGCAAGTAAGTGCTTTCCTCTTCTTCTCTAGTACATAGTCACCTCTTCTTCTGGTTTTTGCCTAGTGGTATGGGTCTCATGCTTCCTTGCACTTGAAATCAAGCATCAGCCTGACTGCGTTTCCTTGCCTTTGAGGAGCAAGAGCTGCCTCTGCTGACTGTGAGGTTGTAAGATGCTGCTTCGGACACATAGGATGATATGCTGCATGGTTCTTAATTTACCTGATATAGCTTGAAAGCAAGAGCCAACTGGCTTTCAACCTGACCTTGACTTTGGTTAAAAGACTGCACGTTTTTCTGTGTCGAGGTGGCCTCACTGTCCTTTTAAACTGTGCTGGGAGAGCAGAGTAATTTCCTGGTTTGTAAATAGGCAGAGGTATGGCAGAGAGAGCCCTGCAGCTGGAGACTGAGGTTTGGGCCATGTGAGGCTGGAGGCTTGGGGGTATAAGCTGTCTGGGCTGGATCTGACTTCCCATAGTGCTTTTTCTGTTATGTTTGGCAAACAGAGGGGGGTTGGTTTTGTTTGCTTATTTTCCNGGGGGTCGCCTGAACTCCAAGGATGCCGGGTACATCACTTCCCCAGGGTACCCCAATGACTACCCCTCCCACCAGAATTGTGAGTGGGTCATCTACGCTCCTGAATCCAACCAGAAGATAATTCTCAACTTCAACCCTCACTTTGAAATTGAAAAACATGATTGCAAGTAAGTGCTTTCCTCTTCTTCTCTAGTACATAGTCACCTCTTCTTCTGGTTTTTGCCTAGTGGTATGGGTCTCATGCTTCCTTGCACTTGAAATCAAGCATCAGCCTGACTGCGTTTCCTTGCCTTTGAGGAGCAAGAGCTGCCTCTGCTGACTGTGAGGTTGTAAGATGCTGCTTCGGACACATGCCTCGTCAAGGTCTCAGGCAAGCAAAGCCAGGTTGGTCAGAGAGATGGAAACCCCCATGGCCACCTGGTTTCTGCCTCTGAGAGAACAGTGTCTGGTCCCATATGCTGCATGGTTCTTAATTTACCTGATATAGCTTGAAAGCAAGAGCCAACTGGCTTTCAACCTGACCTTGACTTTGGTTAAAAGACTGCACGTTTTTCTGTGTCGAGGTGGCCTCACTGTCCTTTTAAACTGTGCTGGGAGAGCAGAGCAATTTCCTGGTTTGTAAATAGGCAGAGGTATGGCAGAGAGAGCCCTGCAGCTGGAGACTGAGGTTTGGGCCATGTGAGGCTGGAGGCTTGGGGGTATAAGCTGTCTGGGCTGGATCTGACTTCCCATAGTGCTTTTTCTGTTATGTTTGGCAAACAGAGGGGGGTTGGTTTTGTTTGCTTATTTTCCTTTTTTTTTCTAAGAAGTGATTCAGAAACTAGATGTCCAGGAAAAACAATTAACAACTAGTAAAGAATAATTAATGGCATCAAAGGGCACTGTAAAAAGCGGAGTTAATAACATGGTCTCGGCAGACATATAAACCTGTGTGTTCAATCTGGAAACCACAGACAGCTAGAGGGATGCCTGAGCATGAGGGAGCTTGGGATCTCCTAAAACAGGCCTGACACAGCAGTCCTGCTAGACATGCTGCTCTTGTTGATTAAAAGGTGGTTTTATATGGAGAGGGAAACTGTTTGCAAAAAAGGACAGAGGGACAGGAAGCATTTATGGGGCTGCAGAATCAGTCCTGTGGAGAGCAAAGAATTCAACATGGGTTTGATGATTGATGTATTGAAGTTATGAAGTGCAGAGCTGGATCCTCAGCTACCAAAAAATCAGCATAGCTCCTCAAACTCTTAATTAAGGTGTGCTGATTGATGTCATTGGGGATCTTGTCACCCCCTACAGATAGAGCTTGGGCTAATAAGGCTTTGAACACCATGAACTCTCCCTGAAGTCACTGTGTGTGCAAGGTGTTTAGCACTTCGCAGGATCAGGCCCGTATATAAAGAAGAGATGAGGTAGAGAAAGACTTAAGGAAGCATAGATGAACACAACAAGGCCTTGCAGCATATGTGAGAATGATGGTTGGTATTATATTTTATTATTGCTTGCACAGGCTGAACTACATAACTTTCTCATAGCTAATGCAGTTGCCCCAAATTCACAGTAATAAAAGCTTTGTGGGTCTGTATTTGCCGTCTGCAGAATAGGCCATATGTATTGGACAGGACAATGTTGTGTGCAGGGCAGATGTTGAGCTGGGCAGGGGGGACTCCAGCCTCTGCCTCGTCAAGGTCTCAGGCAAGCAAAGCCAGGTTGGTCAGAGAGATGGAAACCCCCATGGCCACCTGGTTTCTGCCTCTGAGAGAACAGTGTCTGGTCCCAAGGTGTAGGTGGTGTATGCTGGAGGAGTGCCCAAGCACTAGAGATGTTGTCCCTTTACTGCTTTCTACTTTACTGTGGCAGTCTCCCAGGTGGCTGCTATGTGGTCTCATCCTTTCCCTTTCTGTGTGTATGTACATGAGGAAGCCGTTAGTGGAACAGGATTCATCCACTGTGCACTTGAGCTTCTGCTGGCCACAGCTGTGAGCTGAGAGTCAAGCTGCCTTAGGGTGCCTGCTCTCTTGAGCCAGCACTGCATAGGATTGGGTTTGAAAGAGCTTCTTGGACATTGCTTGATAGGAACAATAACAAAACAATGAAAACAGTGTGTGATAAACACTGCCTGAAGGAAATGGATAGGAGGGAGTGACCTACCAGAAGGAGACAGATATTAACACAGTGGAATGCTTGAGCATTAAGCAGTACTAATAGGTGACCATCTAGTAATAAATCTCATCTAAGTGTCAGAGGGTTTTTTATGAAGAAGTTAAGACCTCATTGCAGCTGCAGGTGGGAACCTTAACAGGAACAGGAGTTCAGCATCAAAGACATAGTCTCAGGGCAGGGCTCTCCTTTTGATATCTCATCATTAACGTAGAGCACATTCACGCAAAGGTGACAGGCTGATGAACTCCATTGTGGCACTTAGACTGTGGGTAGACAAGGTCCCCCTGCTCTGGTGTTGCTACCTGCAGCTGTTGGAGCAACAGTGGGGCCAGTCTGTGCTTCCAGCTGCCAGAGGTAAACACTAAAACCCTTTCCTCTGTCGCTTCTTCTTTCAACATTTCATTTTACCTTATTAGGCTAAAGTTTCTCCCTCCAGAAGCATAACATTTACATTCCTAAAATCCATTCAAAAGCCTACAAAAATATCTGCAAAAGTCTTTTTAGTTTTACTGTGTCCCTTCTGGCTTTCCCTGTATCTGCTTTAGATTTCCCTCTGGGATGGGAGGCATTTCCTCCTGTGTTTTGTGCAGTGCCAGGCACCCTGGGGACACTGCAGAAAGGTCAGTGATTTCCCTTCAGCCAGCAGCTGGCCGGAAGGGGCTGCATACCTGGTGCTGCCCGGATGCCAGAGCAGAAGCTGGCTGCAGAGAGCAGCTTCAGCAGCCTGGAGGGTGGAAACATCACCCAGGGATGGAAGCCTGAGGTGGCAGCCAGGGGTGGCTGCTCTGTGCTGCTGGTTGCTATTGTTGTCTGGTGGCACTTATTTTTCAGCTGTGTTCAGCTGCATTAAGAAGTAACTGCACTCCACCACCACCACCATCAAGAAAGAATAATTTGGTATAATTGAAGCCCCAGAACATATCTCTCTCTCTCTCTCTTTACTTACTGTGCTCCAAGGAAGCATTTTGCTTTGGGAGCTCACTAGGTTAAGAAAATTGGCCTGTTGTGGCTGTTGTGCGCCAGCAGGGATCCCTGTTGCAGGGAGGGTGGGTATGCTGTGACAGGGAATATGGGATCCAGGCCATTGTTTGTGCTGTCCTGCAGCTGTGGGGCTACAGCAGTAATGACAGAGCCAAAAGGGAAGTTTGATGCTCTGATACCGAACTATTCGGAAATAATTGTACTAGCCTGCCTGCTCTCTGTTTGTTCCTCTCTGTGCTGCAAGTGCAGCTGTTGCTTGGGTAGTGCAGCCCTGTGTCATCAGTATGTGTTCCCTAGAACAGGGAAGTGTCGTGCAGTGGAAAAGAGCACGCTGCTGCTGTGGTGAAATGTTTCCACGTCCTGTGTGGCATTGTGCTAGCTGGGCAGCCTTGTGCATGCCAGGGTTTATTTGTGATCCCAGGAGTGACCTGAACCATTTGCAATAGGTGTGCAACAGGAGCGGCTCTCCCCCAGGTTGTGCGGTCACACAGCTGAACTGTCCACTCTTTCTTAATTGCCGTTTTCCTGTTCTGTCTGCGCTGCTTGCTTGGAAAATCCAAGTCAGAAACCTCAGCTATGAGTGAATCATTGCATTTGTGACCAATCACCTTTTCCATTTGTGCTACCCTCCCGCTGCTGGTGTCCTCTTTGGACCACTAAAACTTCCCTCCTGAGACTGGCTATTGACTCTGCCACCCCCAGCCACACTCAGTTGACTCTGGCAGAGGATTAGGCTGGGCCCTGCTGCTGTTGAGTGTTGAGTGCTGGGATGTTGCTGTACACACACAGCAGAGCCACACTTCCTCCAAGCTGCAGTGGACACACTTGTGCTTCCTCTGCAAGCAGAAGACCTTTCAGCTGAGTCATAACATCTGCTCCAGAGGCACACTGTTGTTTTAAAAAAAGCCTGACTGATAATCAGACCATTCCAGCAGTTTTTTCTGTAGCCATTTCCAACACATGCTGCAACTGGGTTGCAGTTGGTGGGATCCCTGCCCGGGAAGGATTTGGGGAACCACTGCGGTGGCTCGCAGCCCCCCCTGGTGGCATATGCAAAATGCTGGCAAAGGTTTGTGGAGACGGGGGCCAGTGACTCCCAAAACAGGCAGGAGATGGCAAATTGGAAACAGTCTAGAGCTGCAGTCAGGCTCTTCCTCCTGACTTTGGCTCCCACTGTCAAGCCCTGAGCGTTTCCAGAAACAGGAACTGGGCCACTGTAGTGAGGAAATTTATACAGTTGTCACTGTGACCTCGTAAGTGCTGCAGTGGTGCCAAGAGAGTTGAACCAAGTTCAGCATGCTGGTGGCTTGTGCTGGATACAGGGCAGGCATGCCAGGGGATACCCCTGCTCCCAACCTGAAGGGCAGAGGGAACCAAGATTTGGCAAGGGGAGACAGCACACTTCTAGCACCCATCTCACAGAGCACTGCCTGCCAGGGGATGCCAGCAGCAACATACTGGTGTTGCTATGCCACAGTACAAAGGGTCAGATGTGGCTCTGCGAGCCAGTAGGGTCCTCTTACAGCAGCATGGCCATCTCCTGAGCTTCTAGGAACCTGGGCACTGAAATGAAACAGCTTTGCATCCTTCCTAGACAGCAGCAGAGATACTGGCTCAAATTCCTTGCTCAGGTGATGGGGAGAGCTGCCTCCAGACGCAGTGCCCACAGACAGGCAGGCAGTTGGTGGCCACAGCATTCAGCCTGCTTCTCTTGCCATCTCCTTCAAACAAGAGTGTACTATTGCAAAAAGCCCTCCTTCCGTCAGTGAAGGTTAAGAGTAGACAAGGCAGCAATTATGGACACCTAATTAGTAAATGCTTTGAAAAGTATGTCTAATTAGCTTAATAGTAAACATTTCAGAAACAATGCAGTTCATCTTGAGATTGGGAAAATGCTTGAAAAAGAGAAATATGTTTGGAGCACTACAGAATGCCAGGGCTTGGGGGTAGTCTTCACTAGGATGCAAGGGGAAGTGACTGCATCTCCTGCAGCACTGAGGGAGTCAAGTTTTAACTTTACAGAGAGGGGAAGTCACAGATGAGATGCTAAGGAAGGCATTTGCTTGCTCATACATCTGTGGTATGGGTAGCCAGGAGCAACATTTCTAACGTACAGGAAATAATTCAGTCTGGGTAACATGACACTTCAGCTCAACTTGTCTTCAAATGAGCTTCTACTGTTTTTTAACTCCATCCAGCATCCACTGTATGGTTCACAATTCTTGTCAAGCCCAGGTCATTTTGCAAAATGGAACATCAATGAATGGGTTAACTGTGACAGCATTAGACCAGCTCAAAGCTGTTCACTCTTCTCTGCTGCCCATCTCTGCATGCTCTGTGGCTGTGCTTCTCTGTGCCACAGAGCCTCTCCTTGCAGGGACAGACCAATTCCAGGCTCTGCAGAAGGTGGTGGCCCCAAATGCACTCTCATGGGGTCTCCTGTGTCTCGCCAGTTCACTAACATCCGGTGCGTAGGAGTCAGATCTCATTTTGCACCTTGTTTCCTGTTGGCATGATGACAAATTGAGGGCCAGCTGGTGACACTGGGAACAATAGCACTAGAGATAGAGACCTCTCCCCCTGCTTCCTGCTGTCACAGGGGAGGAGGTGGTGTGGCGGTGGTGTCCTCGCTCCTTAGCCTCTCTGTAGAGCTAGGGAGGGAACAGGACCCCACAGCACCCAGAGAGGGAGCAAGCACGGGGCTGGTTGTGGTGACTCATCACTAAGTGGGTTTAGAATCCAGCTAAAAGTCTCAGAAACGTGTGCCTTTTTGGGGTGAACACTGTAAGCCACTCCAGCTCTAAGCCGCTTGCATCTTTGCTGACCCCACATAGCACAGATGCAATAGGATAGCAGTAGAGCACTCCCACTGAAATGGCCTTTTAACCACAGTGTTGAGGTGCTCATCCTTTCAGTAGACCCTGACTGAGGCCCTTGACTCTCTTTGCAACAGTGCTCCAGCCCACTGTGTGACACCAAGGGACACCATTAACAGAAGCTCATCCCAAACTAGTAGGTCTCAGGTGCCTAAATAAATGTCAGTGGGGATATGGGTCTTGGTCACTTTTTTGTGTGTTGCACAGTGAGGTTAGCGGTGCTATTCCATGTCTCCCAGTGGCTAATTGCTCCTGTCTGGATGCAGGAGTTAGAAGATTTAGTGAATGTAAGGAGAGTGCCAGAATGATGTTTAATTTAAAAAAAGAAAAAATCCCTTTTTTGTTAAGGACCAGATGCAAAGCTTAGTAAAAACAATGTGAGGTTTTACATTGATTTATGTAAAGACTGTTTGCCTTAGCTAAATGGATATCATCCCTGTTGTCAGGCTGTAACAGGGGAGTGGCAAACTCACCCGAAAATACCAGGTCTGGGAGTTGTGAGATTTGGGTTCTTCCTCTTCTCTGCTATTGATTTACTGTTTCTGCACTGGTGAATCACTTTAAATTCCCTGCTTTATAAAAAGACCTAGGCATCTGCAGGCATAAACCCCAGTCTAGGTAGCAATAGTGCAATGCACACTCACTTCTAAAGGCTGTTGCAGCATCACACAGGACCAGGTCAGAGTGGCACAGGCAACGACTGGTTCGTTCCCAGCCTTTTCTGTCTGGGTGTGAATTCTGCAATTAAATATGAGTGTAAACTAAAAAGAACAGACTGCAAAGAGCAGACTGAAAAACAGAAGAAACTTGTTTGCTTTTGGCCAGAGCTCATCATAGAGCATGTTTGAAGGAATTGGGAGAGGTTAGTTTTTAGTCTGAGGCTAGTTCTCCATTTTCTTTAAATCAAGCAGCTGCACACCACCATTGAATGGCAATGTAATAATATGTTGCAAACCACAGTCTGGTGATCCTGGAATTCTTTATAAGTTAATAGTAGTCATGGTCCACTAATCACAGCTAGGATGTTTTAGGCAACTGTCTTTGATATATCAGTTCAAACATGCAATAGGAAGCTTTCCTTATGCTGGCTTAGTGAGTAGATTGGTAGATCATTAGAGTGAAAAACCTACAGGGGTTTTGTTGGTTTTTCCCCCCCCCGCCTCTGAATCCCAAGGAATTCTTGGGACCTACATACAGCGTTGCTGAGCAATCAGCGCAGTTGTAGAGTGTTGCTTTAAAGTAACGCTGGGTCAGGCGTGGAGATGTTATTGTTTAATGAATTACTAGAAGCAGAGCCTGAGGTAGTGGGGTCTGAGAGCAGAAATCTTATGCTGAAGTCTGTCCTATTACAAATGGCACAGAAACTGGCAGGGTGGCTGTTCCATGTTTGTTCTGTGACTGCCCCAAATGTCACTTCTTGCAGTGGTACAGAAGACACTGTGGTCGGTGTGAGGAAGGGTGCACCACTAATTTTTTGAGGTGGAATTTTGCTTTCCTGAGACAGGCAGCACTCGCCCACTGGTGGTGGGAGACCCCCTGTGCTCAGCCCCATTCCTGCCGAGGCTGTGCCGCATGCAGGGTGTTTGCATGGGAAGTGCTCAACACATTAGAAACCTCCAGGGAACCCTCAGAGCTGGGGTTGTTGATGGATGTCCAACAAGGAGTAGGGCCCTCCCCCCTCCACCCAGAGCACTAGAGTTTGAGGCATGTGTTCAGCTTCCTTCCTCTTTAGTGAGTGTTGGTGTGAGGTTTCATTTACATTGTTATTTTGCAGTGAAAAGGGAAGGTGTAATGACTGTCTCTTTGGTAATACTGATATTTGGCTGATAATCATGGGCAGGAACAACGTCTGGGATCTCCATCAGCAGAGAGGACTGACTCACCATTGATCTATGTTCACTGCATCTTGTTGAAGTTTTTTGACCCATTTGATTTCTTAGATTTTCTTTTGTGAAAACCCTCTGATTTTTCTCCTGTTCAGGAGCAAAACATCTCTCTGTGTCTTTAAATATGGCAGATGGGGATTTCTTCAGATGTCCAACAACTCAATTGAAGGAGACCTCAGGAGACCTCTCCCCTTCCCTGTCCCCCTTCTCAGCCTGTCTTTTCATCTGCAATCTGGAGATGTAAGGGCTATAGTAATAGAGTGTCAGAGGAAGTAATTGATTCATCACACGCCGAGAGAGGAGTCTGTAGCCTTTAGTGTCAATGGAGCTGAACCACAGCCTGGAAGGGTGAGGGAGGCTTGTAAACACTCCATGGCTGAGCTGGCAGGACAAAGCAGACGCACTGCTGCGGCTGAACAGGAGGGTGACACAAAGGGTTGCTTGAAAGAAAATCTTTCTGAACAGAGCAGTGGCAGGGCCCTTGTTTGTGGGAGAAACAGGGATGGGATGGTCCCATCCCCTGTTTTCAGAGGGCATTAAGGAGAAAAGATACCAACCAGCTTCATGCAGCATTCCACTCTCTTGTCTCTGTTTCCCTCTTCCATCTTGCCTCTCTGACCTGCTGTCTCAGGCAGGGCTGAGCTCACCTCAGGGGTACCAACCAGCCCCTGCCCAGTGGCTAACTGCTCCCACGTCCCCAGATAGGTATTGCTGCCTCTGAGAATGGTGTGGGAGGTCACTGCTGCTGGTGCAAACCCACAACAGGGTGTGGCATGTGCATGGCACAGTGCTCAGACTCATCCAGGCATAGATTGTGCTTAGAGCCTTGGTGCTGCTCAGTTTAGATGGCCACTGAGCTGCAAGCAAGTGCCTATATTTTGAGGGGAGAAAGGGTTAGTAGGTGCTATGCTAGCTATACAGTATTCAAGGAGGGATCAGCAGATTTGGTGTGCTGTTTGACTCAGAAACCGCTCTTACTGCTATCTGGCATGGTCGGGCTGTGGAAATGTTCAAATAGCAGAGACTGAAGGCCAGTCTTGGCAGCAAAGCTTTACTTACTTGTGCGTCAGCTAAGGCAGGAGCTGGGCTGTGACAGGCTGTGTCTGAGAAAATGTGGGGTCAGAAAGCCAACCCGTGGTGGGCCAGTCCCAGGGTGACCATCACTCATTAACAAGGGATGTAGACAGCCAGGAGAGTGAGAGAGGGCTGGTCAGGTCTCTGTTCTTACAACCTCCTTTATACAACTGGTGCTTAACGAGGTGTTTATTTCAGTTTTGTGCTGGAAAAAAAATAGTGCAAATGAATGATAGTGGAAAGCCCAGCTACAAAGCTGCCATCTGATCCCAGTTTTTGCCATCTCTTTTGTTCTTCAATGCATGTTGTGTCTAAGGCCTTGACTGACACTACACCATCAAGGTGTGATGGGATATCACTTGCTCCTCTGGGAACAGGGCTGCACAGCTGCACAGAGTTCCCTAATACTTATCAGCACCCCAGACCTTGAGCCACCAGGGCCAGCGTGGCCCAAGCTCATCTCCATCGATTACCTGGGCTGCTGGGCACTGGATCCCATCAGGAGAGGGAAACCTGTTCTCCCCACTGCAAAGCAAGCATAGTGAGCATTTGCCCCTGCCCTCTGCCTGCTCTCCTGCTTTTTGGCAGTAAATTCTCCTTTTGTGTTTTTTATTGTTTATTATATACATTTTTAAATTTCTCTTAGTGATCTTAGTCACTAAGATTCTCTTAGTGGCTGTGAGTGGTGACAATAAAATGATGTAGAAACCAAAGTCTAATTTTTTCCACAGATGGATTGTAGCAGAAGGAGAAAAGTGCAAATGCATTTTCTCAAGTGTCCTGCATTTTGGGGTATGAAAGGGTTGAGTTGCTTCAGTTCCCTTAGAGCAGCAACAGAAGGCAGAATGCCATGGAAAGGGGGTTTACTCTTATCATGCTATCATGCTTTATATATTTTATTCCTGATTTCATCATGATTTCGCGCGCCCCNCATATTGCAATGAAAGGCCCCTGTAGCTAAAGATAGATGTGTGAGGAATTTCTAGAGGTGGTTTTGGAGACACAAATAAAATTAAACAGCCACGTGTAACTCCTGAACAACAGCCTGCAGAAACCCCCCCAAGGTGCACATTAGCACATCTCTTTTTCTTATATAACGAAAGATTTTTCAGACATGCCCCAGATGAGAGCACTTCTCTACTCCAACGCGCCTTTCCACAACGATCTGGCAACACAGCTTGAAGAAGGCAGTTCGGGCATGAATGGCAAAGTGTGGGGGAGCCTTTGCTCTCTTGTCTCATGGGAGGGCGGCAGTATGCTAGGAGCTGAAATTCCCTCCTGAATCAGAACTTGCCACAGGAGCATTTTACAGCTATGTTTTATTCCTCCCTTTGCAAGATGTATTTTGCAAAGTTAGCAGTAACTGCTGAAGGACTTGCCATCAGTGGTGCTTGTAAGGGGGTGAAAACAGCAACCCAAAGAGTATAAGTAGAGACTATTTGTAGGTTTCATATTTTGTCTTCAAAGCATTTTTGAAGAAGTTTTCCAATCTGATAAGGTTATTTTCTCTGCCTCTCTCTAGTTTTCTTTTCATTTTTCCTTTTTTCTTTTCTTTTTTTTTTCCTCTTCTCTTTGATTGGATAACTGGATTTTTTTCATTTCTCAGAAATTCTGGTCAGATTTTTTTACGAGATAAGAAAATAATCCAAAGCACAATTTAATTACTACAACCCCCCACAATACTGGGATTACACAAGATGTAACTGGATGCAACAAATTCAAAACAAACTTCTGAGAAATCCTAAGCAATTAAGCCTGTGCCATCACTCCACACCCTCTCTGAGCCTGGCTCTCCCCCTGCTGCCACTGGATTTTTGTCATTGTAGTCACTGAAATCCCTTAAGATTCAGAGACTTATAGCTGATATCTCTCTCTTGTTGCCAGGGACAGTTATTTCCATCAGGGCAAAACAAGGGCAAGCTCTGTGAGCATCTTTTGCCTCAGCATGGGCAAAAACTGCCCCAAAAGCTGCAAACTGAGACCTAGTTCAGCCACCCACTCTCTGATGTTCAGCCACCCAAAGTCCAGGTCCAGTCACCAAGAATGATTTAAAGTACCTGTGTGGTCAGTGCAGAAGAACAATTAATTCCATCTCAAGCTGAGTGTTAGAAGTCTGCTTCCACTGAGAGCAGAGGATGTTTAGTTGGCTGAAGCTGAAGGTGATACAGGCTTTTTAGGTCTGTGCACAAATCTGTATCAGGATCTGTGTCTATGAGGACTGATTCTCTTCTCACAGGATAAATTAGGAGTGATTACCCTTAAAATGATGAGTTACAGATGTGTAAAACCAGTTCAAGTCAAAGGAGAATCCAATTCATCTGCTGTATTTATAATTAATTACCCTGATTAAGGGCTGGCAGCTAAGATCAAACTTCATTGCTCTTGTTTCGTCAGACAACAGTGGTGCTTGCCTCTGCTATCATGGCTATGAAAAAAAATACTATTTAAAAGTCCTCAATAGCTTCTGGAACAATTTAACCTTTGAAGGGTATGTCCTGCAGTTCTCAAGATTGTGTAAACATCACAGAAAAGTTTCCATGTCTTTTGCAGTGTAACCACCCATGAAATAAGGATTTGGTTTGAAGGTGGTGTACAAAAGAGCATGAATATGGGTGGTGACACAGAAAAATCGACTAAGCAGCTAGCATAAAATAGACATTAATTCTAGCCACCCCTTGATTACAAAACAAGCACAGAGATGCAGGTTCACTATTTCTTAACTCTCTCTATACTGCAACTGCTATTTCATTTTTAAGAAACCCCCTGTTCTTAGAGGATGTTTAAAACCCCTTATGTTTTTTTATAGCAATTTCTGAGAAACAAACCACCCACCACCTTTTCAAAGGGGAAACAATTGCATTTAGCAGCTGCCATTGTGGCTAAGCACAGACCTTCCCCAGCTACCTGCAGAGTATTAATGCCTGCTGAATTTCACTAGAATTGCAGTTTCTCTTCCTGTCCTCAGCAGATGCATTCAAGACACAGTGACATGTGGTTCAAGCAGGTCAGGAGTCTTGAAGGCTCAAGTCAGCACTGGGCATTCCCAAATTTGGGGTTGTTGGCATGCGGTGAGTACCTCTTTGTCTCTCTATCTAGGCCAGGCTTTTCCAATATAATATAATCTGTCCAATCGAGGCTGGCTTCTATTCTTGGCTGTTCTGCAAACTTCCTGGGTGACCTTGGGCTAGACACTGCTCCTCTCTGCCTTCCTACCTCCCAGGTCTCATGAGAATCCCATCACTACTGTTTACCAGCTGCAGTCATGGGCCCCATGGAAACGCCTATAAATAATAGCTCCAAATTAAACATTGGGGAGGTTCAGGTTAGAGCCTTGCAAGTCTCCAGTCCTGGCAAGCTTTGGAAACCAGGCTTTGCTGAGTGCAAATACTCACCTACTTGAAATCATAACTCTAGGAAGAGACTGAGAAAGCTGCCAGCCAGGTCAGAGCTTGGCCTGGGGAGCCAGCCTTCCTCAGGCTTTGAAGCAAGGCTTGCATAAGTTTGTGTATTGGGAGAACTCATGATAGGACTGTGAACACAGAAATAATTTGTTGTTTGTATTTCTCCCCATCCTAAGCTAACGTTCCTGTAATGCACTTGAAGCATGTTTCACTGGGGAAGAACTCAGCATCTCTTAGGACCTGAGGCTAAGGGGCAACAGGTTTGTTGATTATCTGTAGAGCAGTATGAGTCACAAAACTACTTTGTGCTGGGTCCTGTCCCTCAGAAGAGGAGCACCCAGAGCAGTTACCCAGGTGGGTTGTAATGTTTCTGAACTCAGCAGTGCCTGGGTGGCCACCTAGGAGTTCTGTGCTGGCCCCAGGGGATCATGGAGCACAGCTCAGTGGCCAGAGAGCAGATCAGTTATTTCACAACAAAAAAGGACTGAAAAGGTGACGGTCTTCCCATAATCGCTACAACTGGGGCTTGTTTGCCTTTGTTGCACGTCATTTGCAGAGTCAGCTGCAAAGTGACTTAGGGGAAATAGAAAGGAAAACCAGGGAAGCAGAGAGGTTGGCTGGAGGAAAAAGCAAGCAAACAAGCATGAGTAATACAGGCATTAGAAGTGCTTTATAATTAGTTATTGAAAGCTCTCTTAACATCAGCAAAGCACTTTCTATTAAAAATCTGTAATAAAAACACAGCACTATGTGTAAGCATTGTACATGTAATGTTTAATTCTGTTAAACAGCTCCAAGAAGAGCATCTAAGCAATGTATTTTCCTTCTTTCTCAACGTCCCTTGTCTGGGCAGTTAAAAGCACTTCAGCTTTGCCTCCCTGCCTCAAAACTCCCTGGTGGAAAGCTGTTTGAGGCAGTTTCAAACCAACTCACTGGCCTTCCCACTCAAGTGGCAGCTGAGAATATCTTTTCACTGGAGGAGCAACCAGCTGTGGTCACCTTCCCTGCAAAATCCACTGATTACACTTCTGGGCTATGGAGGCTGCACCCTGCCCTCACATGTTTATGCGTGACTCATTGGAGCAATGCCTAGGTGGGGAGAAGTGGCCATGAAATGTGCTTGGAGATGGCAGCTTTCCCAGTGGAGGTAATGCCAGAGAGGTCAGGCCACAAGGATGTTGGTGCATGATGACTGAAACAATGCATTTGGTTATATGAGTGAAATGCAAATTGCTGGGCACTGTACAGGACAGTTTGGATGCCATTGCAGCATGAATGTGTCCCACCCAGCTATGCCCTAGTCTGTAATTATCTGAAAATGAAATGGTTAGAGTAGAAAGCACCCCCAGGGCTAGGTTTTTCTTCCTTCCAGTTTTTCGTCTTCTTTTTCACATGAGAAGAAGAAAGTCTGGAAACCATGCTTAAGCTTAACAGGAGCAAAGGTTTGGCCAAATTAGGTTGTAACGTCTAGTGAACTGGCGTGAGGAGAGCAGGGTTTATCGGTTTGTTTGATTGAGGGATGCATGTCTGAAGCACATGATTCCAAAAGAATCTGTGGTGGGGATTAGCTGGCGTTCTTGTTGAAGTTCGGAAATTTAACAGTTTAGACTGGATGTCTTCTTTAGGCTTTCAAAATGAAACACTGCTTATTTGCTGTGGTGGAAATGAAGTAGGTGCTCCTGCTCATCTGGGTAGGAGCTATCTCCCAAGTGTAATACTTCCCCAATTCACACTGTGTTTATATGAACTGAAAAAAAAGAGTTTATCTCATAAAGAGCAGAGGACTTGGTCCAAGATTTTTTAACTAGGGAAGAAAACTCTTATGCATTTATGTTCATTTTACGTTTGGCAAAAATGATTTCCTGACCTTCTCTTAAGGGCTTGTTTTTAGTTGTTTTTAACACTTGATTTATTAAAGATTAGCTACAGTATGACAAAGCTCAGTTAGATGCGTGAATGAAGCCAAACAGGGCTTAGCTCAGAGAGGCAAATATTTCCTGATGATTTATTTACTAGATTCGTTCTTTCAATTTTCCATTTGCAGATTGCCCATGAGCAGATTGCAATATTCCCAAATTATATATATTATTGGAAGTCATTCACCCATTCAATAAGCAAATATTTCTTGGTCCAGAACTTGCTTCTGAAATTGCAGTGCTCCTACAGCACTGGGTGTCTTGAGGAGACAGCACTAGGATGTTTGGTGTGCAGGCTAAAGCAGAAACTGTGGTCATTTCAGTCAAGTAATTGAAGCTGTGTACTGTTTTGGCGAGTTACAACCCCACGAGGACACAAGCAGATGTGATTCCCTGGGATGCAGCTAACCTCTGCCTGTGCCATGCAAATGGCAGCTTTTACAATCCACTCTATTAACTGTGTTTTGCCAACATTCATGTTTTTGCCAAATTAATTTTTTGCCACATATCCACAATTTCACTAGTAGCCAGTAGTCCTGCGGCACAGATGTGCACTTCAGATGTGAAAGGGTTGCAAGCATGCTGAAAGCAAGTGGTTATTTAGAGAACAAAATGTCCCTGCTGTTTGCTCAGTACTACTCTAAACAAATAGACAAACAAGGAGGAAAAAAATCTACTTAGAAGAAGCACTAACTCTGCCCTCTATGTTCCTCCTCCCTAGGGAGATGGTAGGAACAAGCTGCACATGATATACATTACTGGGGTCGTGCAGGGTGCTGCTGAATGGCGTCAGGGTAATAAGGGGTCACAAGGTGATAGGGAACTAGGCAGAGCCAAGGAGAGAGCAGAGGGAGCAGGTATTCATTTGCATTGCTGTATGTCCACACACCAGCTAAGCCAAATGCTCTTCCTGTTCGAGTGCCACTTCTCAAGGCTGCTTGAATTTCACCTTGACCAAGCCAATTGAGTCTGTAATGAAGTTAAAGGCTGGGCAGTTGTAGCTAGTTGAGCACTCTGTTCCAGCATAGACAGGATTTTATCTGCAGGAATTTTGCTTCTGGCTCTCAGCCTGATTTAGTCCGAGAAAGGAGTGAAACCAAAGCTGTCCAGGCCATCCTTCTTTGTGGAGGAGCACACTAAGTCCCTGTAAGTTTGTTTTGAAGTTGTTGCTTGCAGATATGTGCTTTGCAGAACAGGAATGAGTCACATGAGGATCATTCTGTATCCAGCAAGCTACTTCTCCTTTCAACTCTCCATTCCCAAACAGAAGATCTTGTGACAAGAGAAGAAAGGCAGATTCCTGGCAGCCTGGAAATGGTTTTTCCCACCCTGGCCCCGTGAGAAGAGCTGTAGCATGTTGTTCAAACAGGTTGATACAAAGTGAATAAACAAAGAGAGATGGGCAGTTTCTGTAAATAGCAGCATGCTGGCCAGAGAGGAGGAGAGGAGCAGGAGGTGGGTGTTAGAAAGCAGCTGAAGAACAAGATGTACACGTAAAAGCTATTTGTTTCTTCACAGCACGCAGAGATACTACAGATACTACTACCTTGCTTAGTCATGGCCCAGAAAACATGAAGGAATCTGTTTCACCTTTCATCCAGACTTTGCAACAAGCTTTTGTCTCTGCACTAGGAGGCAATTCTTCTAACCCTACACTAGACCAGTCAGATATCCAGGAACCATTCCAGTGGGAAGGTGGAACATCTCCAAGTTGGGTTTAGCAAAGGCAGGTTGCAGTTACAGGATGTACAGGAATCAGCAGGAGTGCGGTTACCCAGCTCTTACACAGCACTTCTCATCCACTGAAAATCTTTGTTAGCACTTAATAGAAATTACTGTCCAAGTGCTAACTGAGTATACTGACCATGCTTGTTAAAGGACCAGTGTGGTGTCCTATCTGCTCACATGGATTGAACATGGACGGTTTAATGCTTGGTGCATGCTTGGCCAAATCTCACGTGGATACTGGAATCAAGTAAGCTGTGCCAAATAGCACAATGGCAGTTCAGGAGAGAGGTCAGAAGAGGAGAGTAGCCCCAGGAGAGTTGTATCTGAGCTTCTCCCATTCCAAAGGAGTTTTGTGGAAACGGAGGTAAATTGTCCTAAATTTTGCACCTTGGCTCTAAAGTTGGAGTGGATGTGTGTGCAATAAATTACAGGAATTGCAACACAGGAAGGGATCTAAGCATACCAGACAAAAGAGAAAAAATGTACTGGAGGGCTGTGGTGTGGTGTGAATAAGAGAGTCCCAGGTACCTGTCTGGAAGATGTTCTGTGAAACATGCAGATACCAAGAAGTGGGTTTTGTTTGTTGCCGGCATCCTGAAGCGTCTCCCTGACAGATGGTTTCACTGCCATTTCACCTGCCTCCGCAGGTATGACTACATCGAGATCCGAGATGGGGACAGTGAAGCAGCAGACCTGCTGGGCAAGCACTGTGGGAACATAGCACCTCCTACTATCATCTCTTCTGGCCCCTCTCTTTATATCAAGTTCACCTCAGACTACGCACGGCAAGGTGCCGGCTTCTCTCTGCGCTATGAGATCTACAAGACAGGTAAGTGTCTGAGTCAGTGCCTGTCTGCCAGGCTGTTTCTCTTCACAAGACGATGTCTTTGACCACATTTTCAATGTGATTTCTATGTGTTATCCAGACATAAAGGACTCTTTTTTTTTTTTTTTTTTTTTTTTTAATTTAAGCAAGCCTATGGATCACATTTCCAAGAAGGTAAAGATATTAGTGGCACATGACAGTGCATTCTTGGATCACAATGTGGCAGTAAAAGCAGAGGTCCTCCTTAAATGCTCTTTTGTATTTGATGACTAGAAACATACATCTTTTCTCCCTGTCATGTGTGGAGCTTGTAAGGGCTTGGGGATTGTCCCTCTTTAGAAGGGCATGGAGCTCCCCCTCCTGTGGAGTTGCATTTCAGGGTTGATCAATGACACTGTGTTTTCTCTCCCTGGAAGTGAGGTTTGTAACTGGGGAGCTCTGGTTTTTAAATGATTGCTGTCAGCAGTGCTGTCAAGGACTGAGGCAGTGCCTTTACAGGCTGATATAAGAGGAACTACTCATAATTTTGTTTAATACCAAACTATTATTGAGAAAAGGAAAAGCCGCTCAAAGGCCTTTTAATAGTGTTTCTGTCTAAATATTTGCCAGAATTTTTGTGTCTGGGAAGAAGGAGGCTTGAGAAAATAAAACCCTCTCTGTGTGCACACGAGAGAGGTGTGCCTGCATGCCAAGGGAACAGGAGTGTGTTTTGCATGGATACGCAGGCACCTGCCCTGTGCCTGCGTTCCTTTGGTGGTGTGTTGGAAGAAGTCACACATGCAGCTTTAATGTCATTGCATCCAGCATGAAAAAAAATGTCCGTGCCCAATGAAGAACCAGAAAGGAGCACAACAGGGTTACTCAGGCAGCCTCTTTAAAGAAAAGACGGGGAGCAAAGGCACCAGTGCCCAGGGGCCCTGTCCCAGCTGTGCAACAGACAGAGGTGTGTAGACAGCCCACAGCCCGGCCATAGGCAGATGTGAATGTGGAGACTTTGCTGCAAGAGAATGAGACTCCCTAAATTCATTGTGAAATGATGAGGACATGAAGTGTATGAAGGTTCAGATGGATGAGGAAATTGGTATTGCTGGTGGTTGTCTGTGCTGCATAACTGGCCATTGAGCTGTTGTACAGCCAGCTCACCACTGCTGTTAGTTGATGGTTAGGATGCAGATTAGTCCTGAAAGTGTTTAGTGGTTCAGCTGGCCATTGGGGTTTGCTCAAGCCAGTTGCCAGCAGAGGATGGCAAAGAATGCCTGTGTTCAGGTCAGAAGACCCCTGACCCATCTCAGCCTCCCTTGCCTCTTATTCCATGTACACACACGTGATGAGCCCAGCACACTGACCTGAGTTGGCGCACAGGGCACCCACTGACCTGAGTGGGGTGGTCCAGCTGGCTGAGGTGGACAGGCCATGCTGTGGGAAGGAATGGCAGGCAGGAACCCTGTCTGTCTAGGTGGGAGCCAGCAAGGCACCAAATTCACTGGGAAAAGAGATGCTGTTGCTGGTAGGAAGGAGTAGAAGCAAGGGCTGATCTGGAAGAGAGCAGGTGTTGAATGGAGGCTGGAGCTGAGTTTGTGTCCCTCTGTGTAGGTTCCTGCAGCTCTGCCCTTAGGTGTGAAGTGGTGTCAGGGCTTCTCTTACTGCCCCCACCCTCCCCACAGACAGCCATACTCTCTAGAAATAGCCATACTTTCCTCCAGCTGCACCCCATGAAATCCAGTCTGGCAAGGCAGGTTTGGGCAGAGGAATGTGGATGAGCCTGTGATTAATCCCATCCCACATCTGCACAGCCCCTGTCCCTGTCGGGGCTCCCTGAGAGGGCAGTGCTGGCTGCGGGGCTACCACAGTACGAACAAACCTTGCCTTTTGTTGGCGGGCAGGCAGGCACGGGCCAAGTTTCTGTCTGAGCTGTCAGGGAAACCAGCAAGGGTGTCATCAGCTTTAAAGGTCATCAGATTGTCATTGTCCACATCAGTAAAGGCAGCAGCGCCTGCAGATTCCTTCTTTCTTAAAGGTGACCTAAAAAACCAACTCTTTTCAATCGAGCATCTATTTCCACACCTTGTGCTACATTTCCTTTATCACAGTGTGAGAGAGGAGCAATCTGCATACAAACAACAGCATACCAGTCTTCAATCCCCTGATGGATATCAGTCAGCGGTCTGTGGGCTGACAAAAGAGCCGCCTGCCCTGGCTGGTCCAGCCTCCCTGCTGCTCCCTTTGTGAGTCAGTTTGGCAGGGCTGGCCTGAGCTCTCCAGCTCTGGGTATCAAAGTCTCCTCTCAGGCTGGCCCTGCTGCTGAAGCCAGCATGAATCTCGTTGATTATCTGCAGCTTCCTTATAAAAAGCTGATCATTGTGTTTGCTGCTATCAGCCAAAATGTAGACAAAGATGCCAAATGCGATAAGAGCCCCACATGAGGAAACTGTTGTCTAATGCAGTGACACAGTTACGTCTCTTTCCTGTCTCTAGAGGACAGTCCCCTACTCTGGGTTTAGTCTTTGATTTTCTCCCTAGCTCGTAGCTTGTGTTATTGTCCCTATTTTTCTGTTTGTCTTTTAAGTTGTTTGGAACGAAGTGCATCCTTATCCCTGTTCATGGCATTATGCTGTGATTTATGTTTGGCCTTATTTTTTGACTCTGCATTTTACCCCACAGGTTCACACCAGAAAAGCTGGCTGCTTCATTAGGTAGTCAATTAAGAGCCTCTCCTGAGTAGCTCTCCAGCCAGGCACTGCATAATGCAGTGTGAGATCCTGCTATTACTGTGGGCTGCTGGCCTGACTCCTGTAGGTTAATGTTGAATTGAATAACAAGTCTCCCATTAGTCCCGGGAAGGCTTGTGCTGCCTGGAAGAGCTGGAGCAGAAGCGTTTGTAGAGGAGAAGGAGAGCGTCCCAGTAAAAGTGAAGCAGAAACCTTTGTGAATGCTAGTGCCGGGTTGCAGCAGTGGCCAGCAGCCTCTCTAACATCCCCTTTCCCCTCTGATAGCTCCAGGCTGCAGATTTCTGTTGTCTATTGTCCACAGCTAAAGGGTTTCAAAGTCACCGTGGTATGAATACCACACAAATTCCCCTTTCCCCAGCCACCCCGAGGCACCTTGGCTGTGTAAGAGGGGCCACCGAGCAGGCCTGGCTGCAGTTGAGGCCAGTGTTGAGGTCAGCAATAAATAAGAGGCAGCATTGTCTGCCCTCCTCACCACGCAAAGGTCTTCCTTAAGGATAGAAATAACTTACATTTCTGGTGTGGATGGTTTTTTCTACGAAAAAGAAGTCTCTGTTCCTGTTCTCAGCAGAGACCCCCTCTGCCATGGCCCCTGTTACCCCACTCCTGCTGTAGCTACATTGTGGGGATGTATGCTGGAGCTGGCCCGTGTCCCTTGTGTGGGTCTCAAGGGGCTGTAGGCTAACTGTGCACTTCCTGAGGGTTTACAGCTAACAGTGGAGACATTGGCACCCTTCCCCAGGCCCTTTCACTGGGTAAATATTTGTCTTTGATTTTCTCAAGAGGAAACTGAGGCACAGATGTGGGTGCTGGAAGGGTGAAGTTTGCAGGAGGCTGGCCCCTGGGAGCAGCTTTTCCAAAAAGAATACATCCCGTTACTCCTCTCTGCCTCATCCCAGACATCCCACTCCCTGAACAGAGGCTCCTCCATCAGACCTGGAACTGCTGTGGCCCTTTATGTGCATGGCTGCAGGTGGCAGCTGTGTCAGTGAGGACTACATAGGTCATCTCCCTGTGTGCTGGCTGGCATCTCCACAGGCTCTGAAGCAGCAGACACAGGTCTGTTGGCAGGTCTCTGTTTGGGGACCAAGTTACAGTGGAGAGAGCCAGCTGGGGAAGCCAGGCCAGCTCAGTGTGGCCACCAGTGTGGGGGATGTGGCAGAATGCTGACCTGTCAAATTGCAGCCATGGCTTTGAATTGGCTCAGTCTTTTAGTCCTTTGGTTTTGAGATAATTGTCAGGAGGATCAGCAGTGGTGTACAGGTTATGCTTGCAAAGCTGTCTGAGGGATTTAGAACCATGTTCTCCACCTGTGGGAAGCTTTGAAAATCACCCTCTTGCTTCTTGCAGGAATTCACATAATTCTTTATAGGGCATTTCAAGAAGTGAATACACAGCCCTGCTAAGCTCAAAATGGGGTTCCCACAGTGTCAAGTTGCTGGCATTAAGCTGCACTGTTGCTAAGTCTCTGGTTTTTTTCCTGCTGCTACAGGCTCTGAGGACTGCTCCAGAAACTTCACTGCCTCCAATGGTACTATTGAGTCTCCAGGTTTCCCTGACAAGTATCCACACAACCTGGACTGTGTCTTCACCATCATAGCCAAACCAAAGACAGAAATCCTCCTCCACTTTCTGCTTTTTGACCTCGAGCACGACCCACTGCAGGCAGGGGAAGGAGACTGCAAGTATGACTGGCTGGACATCTGGGATGGCATCCCTCAGGGTAAGCCATGGGGTGCTGTGCTGCTTTCCCCAACCCTTCTTGGTGTTTAACAAAGCTCCAAAACTGTGCAGTCTGTGCCTGAACACTGAAGGTGTCCAACCTCAAACGTGCTTGTAGCACCCAACCTGCCTTCGGAGCACTCCATGGCCAGCTTGGGGACACTCCAACATACCACTGGTCCTCCCTCAGGGAAGGGCAGTGGGTTCATGCAATAATGGGAGAACCTGCCTACCCTGTACCACTGAGAAACAGAGCATTTTGGAGCATTTCCCAGCATTTACAGAGCAGTGCCTACTGCAGTGGATATTTCTGCATGGCATACTGCATGGCACCAAGCCAGTGGATATAAAAAATACCCCATCCCTACAGCCTTTTTTTTTATCCCAATCAGTCCTGCTAAGGCATCCTTGCTGAGTGATGCCCATCTGCTGATGATCCAGGAGGCCAGTGGAAAAGCAGACATTACCTTTGCTGCTCTTTCTTTTGCAGTCGGCCCCTTGATAGGCAGGTATTGTGGCACTAAGATGCCATCGGACATCCGCTCAACCACCGGCGTCCTCTCTCTCACCTTCCACACGGACCTGGCTGTGGCTAAGGATGGTTTCTCTGCTCAGTACTACTTGATACATCAGGAAGTCCCAGAAAGTAAGTTTGAAATATGTGTGTATGACTTGGTTGTGTCATCTATTTTTCCTCTTTCATTTGGCACATGCAGGCAGCAGTGTCTCCAGGGGGTGGTTCCCCACCACCAATGCAGTTTAGGTGTGTACACTATTTCTGATAGAAATGAGATTTCAGTAAGAATCGCACTTTCTGACTTTTTTTTGACTTTTCATTTGCTTTTGAAGTCTTCTCAATACCTATTGTGCTAGAATCCTTCATGTATATGCTCAGCCCAAAGGATTTAGGGGAAGACTTCAGCCCAGTGTGTGCAGCAGATTCATTAAAGCAAGGGGGAAAATACACTCTCTCTCTCTAGTTTTCCTAAGATTCACAGCCCCAAACCTCAAATTGGAATTTCTTGGCTGTCTAATTAAAAAATGCTTAAGGCTCTGAGAATTTCAAGCCAAATTTTGTTTTATAACCCTTAATAAGGGAGGTAAATTGATGTGGAGTGAGGAAGTAAGCTGTGTATTTTGAAAATCAAGAGCATTTTGATTCTTTGTGATAACACTTGCAGGTCAGGAAAGGTTCCATTGGTTTTCCCATGGTATTTTTACATCAGAGCTACTGATGTAAAACTGATGTTCTCAACCTCTGTTCTCAGTGAACCTGTGATTCAGCAGAAGAAGCCTTCAGTACACCCCTCAGTCCCAGAGAAGGAGTCCCTGACCCGCTGCTGAAAGCCTGTGATAGACGGCAGGGTAGAGTAGGGGTTGTGCAGCACTACAGAAGTAGGGTTAGAAGCTCTTGCTCTGTGACTGAGTAAGCGAAGTTCTGCTGAGGCTGTGAGTTACAGGCAAGCATGAGCTATTCACCATTATCTGTTGCCATACTCAGCTGATCTGTTCTTTAATCCCTTTTCTGTTCTGTTCTTTAAAAGGATTTGGGAATAAGACGTTAAACACAAAGCTTGAAAAATTTAAGCACAAGAGGTGTTAAAGGGCCATGCTTGTTTTTATTTATGGTGGTGTAAATTGAAACTTTAATAATATCACTGACATCTTAACTTGGTCCATCATTTCCACCTAAGGTTGACTTGGCCACATTAAAAACACAGGCAGTTCAGTGGAGCCCCATTGGTTTACAGCAGAAGCACTCTTGGGCCCGTGCAATATGTTCAGTCACAGGATATCTGCCATAAAATATGCAAGATGTGCCATAAAACTGAGCTAATTGTGACTTTTAAAGCCTTAGAAGTGAGGAGATCCAAATGAAAGCATACCAGAGTCTTTCATAGCCTTTTCTGGTTAATTCCTATGGGCCTGATACCAACTATAGTACATGCACATAGGCAGGACAGACACGCATCCATACTCTCACACACACACAAAACCTTTAGACCTGCCCATTTCAGTCCTTGATGTTCCTGCCAGCAGCACAGCAGTAAACAGCCTCCTGATGTGTCTGTCTGTACCCCTTACCTTGTCAGTGCTTAGGTTTCACCTACAGCCTTCAAGAAGATGGGAAGTTTGTGACAAGGGAACTTGGGACAGCTTGGTGGAGATGGAGGGAGGGAAGAGACAGAATGTGTCAAAATTGAACAAAGGTGAAGGAGAGAGAGAAAGATCTGGACTGTATTAATGTTCAGAGGGCCATGCAAACATAAAGCTTTTCAGTGCCATCTGCAAGTGCACACAACCTTCAAGATGGTGCAGATCTGTTCATCTTTCCAGACAGGCAGCTTTGCTCAGAGTTAGTTGGGGAGATTAGTTCAGGGCTGATTTTCACTTGGGGGTGAAGTACTGAGGTTGTAAACTGATCTCTGTGTATGTGTGTGTCTGCTCTAGACTTCCAGTGCAATATGCCTCTGGGGATGGAGTCTGGCAGGATCTCCAACATGCAGATCAGTGCCTCCTCCACCTACTCAGACGGGCGATGGACCCCTCAGCAGAGCCGGCTCAACAGTGATGACAATGGCTGGACCCCCAATGTCGACAGCAACAAAGAGTACCTCCAGGTATGCACAATTTCCAGCCTTCTCACCTCTGCCCCTACCAAAGGGAGTGTCTGGGGATCTGACCCTTGATCATAAGGCTTGTTGAATTTTTTATTGCCTTGGTGGCTGATGGGGAGCAAGCAGCAGGGGAGTTGCAGTGCCTCCATGAAGTGTGAGCGGCTGGATCTCCCATTAGCTTGCCCACCCAAGGACTGATTCAATCCTCTGTCCCTCTCCCACTCCCTCCTTCCTGACCAAAACCTTAATGGACTTTCCAGCAGACTGACAGAGGCTGAGAGACCTCCACCACTTACAAGGGCCACTGACTCCATCACTGGCCTGAGGACCAAAGTCTCCAGGGAGTGCGTGGAAAAACAACTAGAATAATATTTATCTCATTAGTGATGCAGGGAGAATGAGCAGGCTAATGTCAGGTGGGGGCTGACAGAGCAAAGGCTTTCCCTGCAAGCTGGTTAGAGCCACAGTCTGTCCACACAGGGCTTCTGGCTGTGTCACACTGCTGGGAGACACTGCTTGCTAAAGGGCACTGGGAGCGGGAGGTGGTGAATGTCATTGCCTCTAGCAGACATCTCATTCTTCATTCATGGCAGGGCTACTAAGCCAGCTCTGCTGACCTTTTTCAACCCACACTGTAAAAAAAAAAAAAAAAAAAAAAAAAAAACAACAACAAGGGAAAACCACGAACTGCAGCACTTGCTAATTGGATTATTTTACATGGAAAAAGTCAGTCTCTGTCCTGCTTTAATGGACATGAGCATCTGTGCAGATCCTGTTGCTTGGTCTGAGGCAGGAAGAAGGCTTTGTGGTGGTTCCGTATGAGTGGACATGAAGATCCTTAGTTCCTCTTGTCCCATGGTTCCTATCCTGCTGAAGTCAGCCTGGGGAGGTTGTGCCTGTTGAACAGAGCACCTAAAGACAGAGTGAGACATGCTGAATTTACACCTTTTTGTTTTTCAAAGACGGAGGAACTAACTAGCCACCCAGGGCTCTCAGGTGGTCACCACTCTCTCTCTTGTGCCTTTGTCCCCTTGAAAGGTGGACCTCCACTTCCTGACTGTGCTCACAGCCATTGCCACACAGGGTGCCATCTCGAGAGAAACCCAGAAGGGCTACTATGTCCGGACCTACAAGCTGGAGGTCAGCACCAATGGGGAGGACTGGATGATGTACCGACATGGGAAAAACCACAAGGTAAAGACCTTTTTGTCTCTTTTGCTTCACCTTGGACAGTCTTGCAGCCAATAGGAGGGAAGAAAACAGAGAAATTTTACAGGCCCAGAGCATTTAATCTGTGAGGGACCCTTTTTCTGATGACGGCTAAAAGACTGATGATGTTCTGAGCAGAAATAGGCCTTTCTCCTCTGCACAGCAATGAGGAAACATATTCCTTGAAAAACCTGGCTGCTACTGCATCTTTCGTGGTGGCGAGAGTATGTTCTTTGACTGCAAATGAAGGGGAAAATGCTTTCACAGCCTGTGTTTTGCCATACAAGATTCGTTGAGCTTTTATGGTCATATATCCGTCTGCATGCTGGGTTAACAATCACAAAACCACATGAAACTGTAGTTCAGGAGTTACTGAGGCCTGGAGATGAAAGGGCACAAATCCTAAGAGGCAATCGCACTGTCCCAGAGAACAAAATGAACAATAAATAATGAGAAGCAATTCAGGCTGCCAGAGCTGTGGGGTCTGTGCTAGTAGGCATGGTCAGCAAGGGTGCTTTGAGCACTGGGAGCTGTGCATGCTCTTGCCGTGTTTCTGGGACACATGCAGAGGTGGGAGCAAGGGGGAGGGAGGGTAAATACAGGTGGTGAGCTGTTTGAAGCCTTGGGTGTGCTGGTATGTGGCCAGGAAAGATAAACTTGGTGTGGTCTGAATGGAAGCTTTGCTGTATGGGCAGGGGCGTTAAGGCAGCCATGGTGTGGGGCTGGTTGGTTCTGCTCTGTCAATTGTCTTGGTCATGTGTCTGTCCCCTGGTTAAGGGCGCTTTGAGAAAGTGCTTCCCTGCTCTTCTGGCATGCCCACCAGCTCTGCTGCCACGTTCAGGTCCTCCCGACTGATGTGCCTGTATCTGTGTGAACTCTGTGGCTGGGGTCCCACACACCTCCCCCTACACACACGTCCCAGTAATTTCTGATTGCTCAGCACTTCTGTTAAATTAGCTGTCCCCTCCGTTTGCTGGCACAGGCACTTCTCACATGAAATGCAGTAGCCTGCGTTGTCCAGGATTCATCCAGACATTTCCTTCCTTCCGGGCTCTGTGGTTTCCCGTTCCCCACATGTGTGTCTGAGGTTCAAATTCCCTCTGCTTCCCAGAATGAGTTGTCTCTGTGCAGAGGTCCCTATCAGGGTCTCATACCTCCAATATTTGGAGTATTTAAGCTCATGGCATGCCAGTGAGGTGGTGTTAGTCCTATTTTAGAGGTAGAGAAATGGAGGCATAGGGCAGCCCAGCACAACATAGGAGAGTCAGCAGCTGGGCTCCCCCAGATCTCAGGTGGACTGGCTCCAGGGCAGTAGCTCATGGCAGAGGTCGTGTATACCTCTAACACAGTCCCCATGAAATGGTGTGGGGGCTCTCCCAGGGCCCACTGGTCACAGAGGACCTTTCTGTGAACCAGGGGCGTCTATCCTCAGGCAGATGCCTTGTGCTAATGAGTGAGTTTGAGGTCTCATTGGGTCCATTTCTGTAAGCTGAAACAGGCAGGAGACTGGCATCATGCTGGGCAGAGAGATAGGCTAGATACACAGCTCAGTGTTTCAAATAACCACTAGCAATAAATTTACCTTTTGGAGTCTAACAGTAGCAGGAATCTGGCCTGGAGGGTGGTTTTAGTTGCAGATGTCCCATCCTTGTGGTCCTGGGCATTGGACACTTAATCCTCAGCCAGGGTGGAGCAGGGCTGGTTTCAGTGCTGAGCAAATTTACATCACTCCAGCAATTTGCTCAGTGCTGAGCAAATTTACATCACTCTTAAACCCTGGTTGGTGTCAATCCAAACCAATCCCATAGCCACGTGAATTGCTACCATTTCAGGATCTGGCCTTGAGTCCTGTCAGGTTTTTTCTGCTTTGTTTTCTCTTTTCATAAAAAAAAAAGAGGAAAACCCAAACCTCTTCTTTTTTACTCCTTTATTCCAGTCTCAACTCGTTCCCATGTTCTGGCCTCAATTTAGCAGACACCTCCCAAGGCTGGCGGATAAGTAATTGCTTTTTGGTGGCTTGTTTACCCCTTGCATCCGGGTGACTGCTTTCCCTCCCCACCAAACAACTGCCTGCCAGCTGCTGAGCTGCGATGAGGCCAGGGCAACACTCACAGGCCTGGTGCCGGTGGGCTCTGGCCCCACATTCCCTGGCTGCATTAATCCCCACTGTTCCTGTGTTAAGCAAGCTCCCAGATGTCTGTATTCAAGGCGCAGATTCCTCCCTGCGTCAGTGCAGTGTTCCGCATGGTTCAGGCTGCAACGGTGGAGTGAACCATGCCAAATAGATTTGTCAAGTCTGCCGCAGCTTGATTTGGTGCCATAAGGAGCAGGGAGGGAGGGGAAGGTGTGGACAGACAGGGACTCTCTATTCCTCTATATACATTCAGATACATATATATATATATACATATATAGACACATACATATATACACACACATACGTATATCTGCACATACATATATATACAGATGCACACATAGGCATATGGGTGTATCAAACACTGCTCTGAATTTCTGCCGGCTCTGTGGGCCAAAAGCAAAGCTTTGCCATGTACAGGTGGGTCAGCTGACATTCACATCTTCATCAGGGAGCTAAAGCAAGAGAAAACCAGCGAGTGTGGGAGGGGTGGGGAGGGGATGATGCTCTCTGCAGAGGATGGGGAGCTCTGACCTTCTCTCTTATGCCCCCGCTGCCCCTCCCCCTGGTATTTCAGAGGAGAGTTGAGCCAGGGTGTTTCCCTGCAAAATGTGATGGCTCAACTTTGAGTCCCAGCTGCTGGCACTCGACAGCAAGGGAAACGGGGAAAGGCAGGATGGAGCAGAGGAAAACATGATTAGTATGTACTCGCAGCAGACATGGCTGGCTGGGCTGTTTCCGTGCCAAGCGCTGCTATGTTTCTAGGATGGGGAAGCAGTGGGAAGGCAGCCGGCAGGAGTGGAGCCCTGCTCTCATACCCACCCCTTCCCACCCCACCCCATCCCTGCCAGGCTCTCCACCTGTGTGGCAGCCCACTCCCCACAAAGCCCAGCCCAGCACACCCCAGATGTCCCTCTGCCCTTTCCTCAGGGGTGGGACCAGGAGAAGAGGTCAACCGGGTGACCTGGACAAAGATGATGAGGTGTCTTCCTATGTGTCACCTGAGAGAGGAGACAGGGAGGAGAGTGGCCACCACCACACGCTGCTCCATACTCACCCCTTATTACTCACTCGAATGTCCCCATGGGACAGGGCAAACAAACCCTGCTGCAGAAAGGCTAGTCTGGCTCTTGCCCTCCCTATTGCATCCACCTCTGTTATCTTCCAGGCAGCGTCCCTGGTGTTTGTGCCGAGATCTTATCTAGTGCTTTGAGAATGTCCTTAGAAAACAACAACTCTTCTTGAACTCAAGGAAAGAAAAGAGCACCTGGCAGGATTTGACCTTTTATTATTGTCCATTTTCTTCGGAGAGATTCAGCTGTGAGGATTTTATCAAAAAACAAAGTGCTCATCCATTCTGATCCGCCTCCTGCTTTGTAGGTCTCAGGTTCCAGCTCCTGTGTGGTCTGAGCCACTCTGTCTTAATAACTGTGGAGATCAGCTCACTGAGATCATCTAGTGGGCAAGGGACTGGGGGATGGGATGGATTTCAGGATTTGGGGTGGGTTGTGACCATGATGAGTGCTCTTGCTGCCTCTATTGGTCTGTGTGTAAAATGAGAGGATACAACTGAAACATTTGCTTCCAGAACCTGTAGAAGTCAATGGATGAGACATGGCAGCAAGATCCAGCTGTACAGTTTTCATTTCCTACTCATTTTGATGGCTTTGTGCTTGTTATCAGCTAACCTTCCTGGGTGGTAGTTCAGATGGTGGGTGCACAAAGGTTGAATTGCTGCAAAGAGCCAAATAATCTCAGCTCTATATTGAGTTGGGGACATCAGAGGTGTTGGTGTTTGGTTGGGGACATCAGAGGTGTTTGGTGCTGGAAGGCAATATTGAGGATGACTCTTTGCAAACCCCTTGTACCTTCTCCCTAGTAGTGTTCCTCTGTCTTTCAGTTCTTAATCAGGTCCCCTGTGTTCATTCACCTGGGGAGAGAGAGAAAAACTTTCAGTCCTGTGGGGTTTTTGTTTGGAAAACTCAGGAAAAGCTTGCATGATCACCCACAATGCCACAAGTGCTTCTGCACAGAGGCATCATGGTGCAGAGGATTTGCCCAGAAGCATTCAGGTCCCAGCTTTCCTCTGCTGCTTTTGCAGGCAGGACAAAGACATCAGGCTTTGGGAAAGACAGCCTTGCGCATTCACACTTGGTGCAGTACCAGGGGAGAATTACAGCCCTGGCTTTCGTAGCAAGGCTGAAGCTTTGTATTTCTGGGCCTGATATCTCCTTTGCAGGCTAACACACTGCCACTCCTCCTGTCCCTGATGACTCCCAAATCTGAGTGGAGCCTCTCAAAGACATGGAGCTGGCAAGCCCAACCCAGCACACTGTGCCTTGCCCAGACGCTGTGCTTTGTTGAATGTTGCCAAGTATCATTTTTCTTTTAACTCCTTGTTCCTGGATTTAATAAATCCAGAACTATCCAGCCTCCACTTGAGCCAGAATTCTCCTACCATCAAACATGCTCCATTTTATGCCTTTCCTATCTGACAAGGAAAATAATCTCCCCTACTTTTCTCCTTCATGCTTCTCTGTCTAAATCCTGAAGCCCTAATCCTGTTAGCATGCTCTGTTCCAGGGCTCTGTCTCCACAGGAGTAACATAATCCTGCAGTAAATCTAGTGGGTCCAAAGAGACACATACATACGGATGAAGGCAGGGCTGCTGCCATCCTTGGCCTTCTTCTCTGCCTCCCTCAGCTCCTTTCTTTAGCTCCCCAAGAAATTGCACAGTGGCCAAGCAGCATAATAAATAGAGCAGGAGGGAAGTTACCCCCTCCCCCCTCCCTGATTCACTGCCTCTTCAACTTCATGGTACTTTTTGTCCCCCTGTCCTTCACTCCCTTCACTCCAAACTGCCAATGGCACAATTCCCATATCCACTGTAACTAATGTAGCTTCAGAATTTCCCCCATCACCCTATGATGATTCCAGCATATCAAAAATATAACGTGTGTTGGTGTGGATCTTGCATGTGTATGCAAATGGAAAACTTCACAGTCTTCCTCTAGCCTAGACATCATCTCCCACCACTTGCTTTCTGCAGCAAATTAATTAAACTGGCCAGCTCTTATTGATTCTCAATTTAATTTTACATGTAGACCTGCTGTCTGGACTAAAACAGAAGTAAACATATAGTATATGGGGAGGAGATGGGCAGCTTTTAGATGCAGTAGAGTTCCCTTGACTGTTTCATGGAAGGTGCTTTTAATTTGTTAATGGTTTTCCCATCCGTCTTCTGGCACAGTCACCCTTCAGTGTGTGTTCATGTGCATACGCATGTGTGCTCTCTGCTGAGTGTATATCTATTTATCTATCTATCTCCCTAGATCACAGCCAGGTATTTTTTTTTTCTGCTGGTGTAAATTACTGTGACTTCTTATACTTCGATGGCGATATGTTGATTTACACCATTCGAAGACTTGGCTCAAAATATGTGCTGAGTGGGATGGGAAGCAGATAGGATGGGAGGAATAGCAATGTTCTATTTTGGTAAGAGGGAAGCAATCTTTGCTTTCTTGGCACTCCCAATTTCACACATTTTCCTGCTAGTTCTTCCTATGCTGTGAGTGCTAATTTGAGGCAGGATGTAGAGCCTGTTCAAGTCAATGGGACTCTCTACATGGTGTGCTGGGGCTCTGGTAGCGGCATTTTCAGTGCAGAGAAACCACACGCACAGGGTCAGACCCTGGTCAGCAGCATCGGGACTTGTGGGCTCACAATGCATTTCCACTTGGGAAGGAGGCTAAAAGACTAGGCATGCAGGAGGGCCCCAGGTCTCTAACAGCACTAAGCAGATGCCCTCTGAAAACTTTCTGTTGTGCTGAACAGGGTGCAAAGCGATGACTTGCTGTGATCAGTTGGGGCTTTTCAGAAGGAAGGTTCAATGGATCCTGCCAGTGCAGCTGATACCAGAGCTGGAAGTCTCTGTGCTGAGGGCTGTGCTGAGGGCTGTGCTGATTCTGCCCTTTCAAACTGGCAATCTGGAGTGTCATGGCCCAGATTCAGAGTTCATAGCTTATTGAATGTGATCTAGCCTGAGTAAATTATCGATTTCTAAATCTAAAGCAGAATTGAGGTTGCTCTCCTTAGAAGCAAGTTGTTGGGATCAGGGTCGTCTAAGAGATGCTTTCAGCAATGCATGTGGTAGTGATAAAAATTTTGGGCTCAGTCCTGCTTCTGCTTTCTCTTAAGCTTGACTGTACAGAAGTCAGCAACAAATTATGCTGGTGTAAATTTGGATTCTGGCCCCTGATGCTCGTATGTGCGAAGTGAGCTAAAAAAGAACAAAACTCGAAATATGTTAAATCAAAAAGAGCAGCAAACCTTGTCAGTGACTGTTAAACATGCTGGTCCATATGCAACCTTTGGCTCATGGAGTCTTCACACTGCTAATTGTAGGAAGGGAATAAAGGTTGCCAGGAGAAGACTCCACTGGACTTGCTGCCCTTGGGCATCTGCTGGGGCCACCATCAAGAGCCACCCTCTGGGGCAGAGGGACCTTTGGCCTGACCTGATGTGCTGCTACTTGTGCTAAAATAGTTGTATCAGCTCAGATAAACATTTCCTGTCCTCTGGTGTTAGGTTCAGAGGTAAGGTGTTGTGTGTCAGCTTCTGTGTTGGCATAACGCTGGAGGTTTTGCTGTGGTGTGTAAATATATACTTTCAGACTCTGTGTGTGTGTGTTGCCACAGGTTTACAAGAGATACACACACAAACAGAGACACACACACGCATTCCTGGAGAGTGTTTCACAGTAACCACTCTTCTTATAGCCCTCCTGCTGGAAAAAAAGGTTATTTGGTGTCTGCTGAGCAAGGAAAATGATGGGAAGTGGGGTCAGACAGAATAAAATAGGATATTAAAAACATATAAACCATGCTGCGTTGCTAAACGGTAGCAGCATGATATATATTCTCTAGATTAGCATTTCCGCTCAAGTTCACATCAAGCCCAAATCCCAATTACCAGCCAGATTTGCAACCAAGTCTCTCTGTGGGATGGCTGCTCCCTGCCTTGAAGGAGTGCCATTGTCCTGGGCTGGGCAGTGATGTGCAGGGTCAGCCCAGAGCTAACTGGGGTGCTGCAAACAGCCACTGTCCCTCCCTGTAAACACCCTCTGCATGCCCTGGCTTGCTGGATCCTGACAGAAGAGCAGTAACGTGTGCTGTCTGCAAACCTAGAGCCACGTGGGGCTTACAAAATGCTTCTTAACTGCTATTTAAGGCAAGAGGCCAGCACACTGCCTCACTCCCTTTTTCTGTCCGGATCACAGGGATCTGCAGTTGAATCATTTGACTCTTGCCTCCAACAGGAGACTGGTGCCAGAGATTACACTCTTCTGCTTTCCTCTGAGATAAACTTAGTGGGAGCTCCCATGCTTAGCACACATAGGCATGTTAGGAGCCTGCAGAAGAACCCGCCAGTATCTCAGTGTGAATGTGGCTCCTGGCTGAGACTGGAGGATGCTCTAGCCTTGTCCTGAAGCGCCTGCGTGCTTGGAGGGAAAGCCAGCAATGCTTGCAGCCTCAGTCTGTGAGCTCTAGAGCTTTATGCTGGGGCAGAGAAAGGGTTGAAAATTACCCTTGGGTTCAGTATTTCCTTGTCTGCCCTGCTGTGGCTTTGCAGCCTGCAACAGAAACACAAGTATGCAGTCCTTGTCCAGCCTATTAAAAAAATGGGCAGAAGGGGTGGATCTAACATCCATCTGGTAGTTATTGATTATGGCCATCTGGTAAGGCAACAGCCTTTTCATACTATGTGGGATTGTAAACTCTCCCAAAAAGCTGTCTCCGTGTGGCAGGCTGTCTCCATGTAGCAGGGTGCATGTGTGCAGGAGAGGCAGAGGCAAGGGGCTGGCTGAAGCAGCAGCTTGTCACCTCAGGCAGAGGTGGCATCCTCCCTGCTCACATCGGTGCTTGCATGTGATATTTTGTGGTAGAGCTCAGTGCAAGGATGTGTCAGGACATCAGCCTGTTTATCCGTGGAGGGGAGGCAAGATCTCACACGGCACTGGGGGACAGCTGGTCATTTGTCTCAGAGTAGCTCTAGGTTTGGGGGCAAGCTCGAAGCAGCTGAGGACTGATAGTCTGAGGTGTGTTCAGGTGCTGCAGTGGGGCAGTAAGCTCTCCAGTGTCCTGCCTGATAGGTGAGTCCATCCATCATGCTGTCCTGCCAGTGGCTCAGATCTCCCTGCCGCCCCCTGGGTGCTTGCCCTGGTTGGAGTCTGTCCCTGACCGGAAAGCCTGTCCTTGGTTATCCCTGCTGACATGATTTTGACTGCTGATCTGGTGAGGATGTAACAGTATTTGTGCCTCCTCTCCTTTACAGACATTTCAGGCCAACGAGGATGCCAAAGAGGTGGTTCTCAACAAGATCCACAGCCCGCTGCTCACACGCTTTGTGCGCATCCGTCCCCAGACCTGGCATAATGGCATCGCCCTGAGGCTGGAGCTGTATGGCTGCCGCATCACTGGTGAGGGTCCCCTCCTCCCCTTGGCCTCAGCCCTCCTCTCTGTCCCTGCAACAGCCTGTCCTGGGATTCTGTCCCTTGCTACTGTCTTGGCTGCTTGGGGTGGGAATGGTGATGCTTTGAGCAGCATGGGGGCACCCATGGCATGGGATGCACTTGGAGGGACAGGCACCCAGATCCCAGCTGCAAAGGGGGAAATGCCCAGTGTTGGTGTTGGTTTAGTGTCCACAGCTTAAAGCTGTGGAGGGAACCACAAGCATCTCCCTTCAACAACTCTGACTATTCATGTTCTTTCCTTCCGTGCAGATTCACCCTGCTCCAACTTGCTGGGAATGCTTTCTGGACTCATTCCTGACTCGCAGATCTCTGCCTCTTCCATCAGAGGCTACGACTGGTCTCCCAGCATGGCCCGCCTGGTGAGCAGCCGCTCGGGCTGGTTTCCCCGTGTCCCCCAAGCCCAGCCTGGGGAGGAGTGGCTGCAAGTGGACCTTGGTGTCCCAAAGAATATCAAAGGCGTCATTATTCAGGGGGCTCGTGGAGGGGACAGTGTGACCACCACCGAGTCCCGCTCCTTTGTGAAGAAGTTTAAGGTGGCCTACAGCATGAATGGAAAGGACTGGGACTTCATCCAGGACCCCAAAACAATGCAAGCCAAGGTAGGCACTGTCTGGTACAGCTGCAAAACAGGATATGTTTCTGCTAGCTTCAGTCTGCCTGATGGGGTATTGGGAAATAGGCTGTCCACTCCCACAGAGACCTTGAGTGTTTGGGTTGTCACCGTGAAATCCCAGGTTGTGTTCCCCTGGTGCTGTTCCCTGTCTGTCCTAGAGGTGTAGGTTCCACCTTGCCCCAGGGATGGAAAATTTCATTTCCTTTTGTGGACCAGGCATGAGGATATGGACATCACCTTCTGGTTCTCCAAGCTCCTGCAGGTCAGAGCCCACAAGATGGTGTGTTCAATTATGTTGGACACAAACTAATTATGTATTTTAAGAGGAAAGATGTGGCTGTCGTGCTGTGCGCCTCTGAAAGAGGAAGATGAATCAGAACATCTCTTTGGGAAATTTGCAATATCTGAAGTCTCTTTGCCACACTGATGTGACCCTGAAATCCCTCATATTTTTCCTATATTGTTGGAATTCCCCATAATCTTTCCACTTAGTGGTATGGAAGTGGTAGGGGGCCTGAGGAATAAACGAATTCTCTGCTACTGCATGTTCTGTTTTTATGCAAACTCATCTGCTTAAAATTTGGGTAAGTTTTAATTTTTCCTGATCTACAAATGAGGGCTGATGCTATCTATAGCCCTCTGTTTATTTTTCACAGACTTTAGTTCATGCATGTGAGCTGAAAAGCTGCAGTACTTGGACTGCGAAGAAAACCAAGCATTTACGCTATCTTAGAACATGCAGTAGCTTCTTTATTTACCAAAGGATGAATCTGATCTCATTTATATGTGAACTCAGTGGATATTCCCCAGAGTTCCCCTGCATGGATTAGATTAGAATCTGACCCCTGGATTCTGAGCAGAGGCTAGGCGAGATTGTGCAAGTTTCTTAGAAATAGCCTGTCTTGTCCTCTTGAAACTGAGAAGGAACAGCCCAATTTCTGCTCAGCTGGTCTCGATAGCCTGGAGTTGGACAGCCAAACTATTTCAAACCGTGGCTACGTCCTGCCAGACACAAAATATGGGGTCTGACTGAGAGCATGTGAGATGCACACATCTCTTGCCTTTTCTCTCTCTGTAGCTTTTTGAAGGCAACATCCACTATGATATCCCTGAAGTCCGAAGGTTTGACCCTGTTCCTGCGCAGTACATCCGAGTGCACCCAGAGAGGTGGTCCCCAGCAGGAATAGGAATGCGTCTGGAGGTGCTGGGCTGTGACTGGACAGGTAGGAACCCCTAGACCTCTGCCCACTGGCTGCACTGGGGCCACATCAGGCACTAAACCAGCAAGGTGCAAACTTAAGGTTATTTCTCTTCCCACTGCCCTACCTCAGGGCCATGCTGTGGCAGGGAGACTGCAGCCATGAAGTCAGGACTTGCAGGGTGGCTTGGCCCCATCTTTTTATTTCCACCTTAAAAAGAACTGGCCTGGATGCAGGGCAATGTTAGGACCCCATTCCAAACTTCAACACATAGCCCCATGGAGAATATGTCCCCAACTCCTTTCACACTCCTTTCAGATCTTTTATCTGGATGTTGTGCAGCCTTTCCCAGTCTCTGTGTTAGAGAACATTTGGGCTTTCTGGTCCAATTAAGTAAGATGAAAAGTAGGAAGAGAAGCAGAGGTGCAGAAGAGGGATTCAGTGACCAGTACAGGTATCTTGAGCTGCCTCAATAAGGCTTTGCTGTAAAAACAATGGTCCCTTTATCACTGAACCCAGTGTGAAAACTCTCTTGTAGACAAGGTTGGGGATTTAACTCCATAACAGCTTTAAGACCAGGGAAGTTTGTTCACTTTTGACCACCTGTTTTTCACACATGGTATGCCTTGCAGCCACCACTGTTTTTAATACAGAGATGAAAACTGTCTAACACACTCACTGGGATCAGTAGAGGTTGTGCCTCTAGCCTTCTGAGGCTCAGTGGTGATGAGTGCTCCATACTTTCATCCCCAAAAGCAAAAAATGCACCCAACAAGTCATTTGGTCTAATGCTAACTTTTCAGTGCCAGGGGCTAGTTGTCCCCTTTTTAATCTATTTTACTTTTTAATAATCTGCTTAAATCTGAATCTGGTCTCCAGATGTCCATGATAAAGAGGTATGATTTCCATTTTATAAACACATCTGTAGAAGGCAATTTCTTGTAAGAATTCCCATTCTAGGAAGCTTAAAAGGCACAGAGCTTTTGTCGAGCCTTTACTACCATTTCCTCCCCGTGATGTGCCACGAGATGCATTACAATCTCTTAACAGCAAATCACACAACACAGGTACACACAATGAATAATGATAATTTGTCGCTTTTGAAGTCAATGGTAAATATCCTCCTGGACTGGGAAACCATTGTAAATTATCTAAACTTTAAATCAAGATTAGATTTTAATTTAAATCTTACAACATCTTAGGAAGTTGTGGGAGAAGTAAGTGCCATGGTTTTCATGCAAGGCAGCTGAGGCTCTGAGAAGAAGTGATTGGGCAGCTCCCATGCTGCTGCTTCCTGCAGCTTCCAGGAGTCTCCAGCTGCCAGATCTCTGCAGACCATTGCTGGCTGGTGCATCACAGCAGTGCATCACTGCCATAAAGGGAGGCAGTCACACAAGACCTGCAACCATGTGCTTGTCAGCCCTTCCACTGCACTCCTCCAAATTAGAGAATAAGAAGGGTTTGTCATCCTCAACTTCCTGTGCTGTTTTTGCTCCAAATTTTCTATTACATCTATGTCCACACTCAGTTCCAATATCAGTAGCAACAGCCCATGTTCTGTCTAGGCAGGGTGCTTTATGGTCATTTCCCAGTCTGGGTAATAATTTGCACATTGTAATGTTTGAAACTCAATCGCCAAATCACAAATATTTATTAATCTACAGGCATTCAGCTTTGTAATCAGAGCAGAGCTTGTAATCTTGTGGATTCACCATGTCATAAAAAGCATTTATATCCTGATGCAACCTGGGGAGCAGAGATAGCCCATGGCATTATCTGCATGCTTAATCCAGGCTGGCTACATGCAGCAGTCCTTGACAATGGCAAGATACAGCCCGCCTTTGCTGGGAGGCCCAGGCATGTTACAGATCTGGCTGCAAAAACCCAGGCAATTGCACTTGCTTGGGAACAAAATTAAGAGATGGATTAAAACAATCTGATTAAAAATATTTTCAAGTTAGGGTTTAAGCCCATGTGCACCCTGCCCCGCTGTTTCTATTCCTTATCAGCAATAAACATTATTACAGATTAATTACCGAGTTAAACAGGTAACAGCCACAACTGGGCTCAAAACTAGTTGGCTAGTAACTCAATAATTGGGAAGCAGGCAGTCAGCAATTGGCTTCTTTCAAAGACCTGCCAAAATTTTTCCTCAGAAGAGTGGAGAATGATGAATGTTCACTTGCAGCTGGGTTTCTCTCCTTTGAAGTTCCAAACATCTGGTTTCAATTGCTCAGTGACTTTGCATTTTGATTAGCAGTTACCACCAGTCACACAGACACTTGCAGGGCCAGGGAGGGAGAGAAAGCGAGCAAGCAAGACCTCTCTTTTTCACTTTCCATTTCACACATGACGCTGTCCTGCCTGCTATTTTCATTATCTCTTGTAACCATCATGTTGCGGCTCTGCCATGGTAACTGATTTTTCAAGATATATTTCTGCGGCTTGTCCAGGGCAGTGCAACACTGTTGATTTACATCCGCTCAGCATCTGTGTCCCATATGGGACTTGGCTTTCAAGGTCCTTCCACATTGTCACATTTCAGCCATAAATCTCAATATACAGGAACAACAACCTAAAAAAATGTACCAGCTCTAAATAACTTGGAGCTTTTGATATGTTGCCTTCACCTGCTGCCTTTTCTTTTCTTTTTTTATGACATTTTTCTGTGCCTGGCTGCTTGCAATTTGCTTCTTGGTTGTATTTGGAGTTTTATGGGGTTGTAACAAATTTGAACTTACAAATTAAAAGACTTTGAGGTTATTCGGTATTTTATCCTGAACAAAAGACAGCCACTGGGAAAAAAAAAAGGAAAAAAAAACACTGAGATTTTATGTACAACATGTTTAATAACAGGAAAATAAAAGGGCTGAAAGGAGCCTATGGAAAATATTCAATGTATTTAGCCATTTCCTTCTGCTTATAGCTTTATTAAATGATATCCTGAAGGGTGCCGACAAAGAAACACAATCACACATAATTGAGCAAAGCTGCCTCTTTTTAAAAGTGGAAAGAATCAAGCCTGATGTATTCCACTTAATGCACCCATAAAAGGAGAGTTTGCTGGAACAGTAATCATTTACTGTTGATCCTAATATCCTTCCCTTTCTTGCTTAAATTTTCCCTGACACCTGCTTGGAGGTTGTTTCACATGGGCCGCATTGGAGAAAGGGAAATTGGACAGAGACCCTTTGAAGGCATAGTCAGGAGCCCGAAGTGTGAAACCAGATGCTTTCTGCAGTGAGCCAGAGCACACTAGGGGATCCTGTGGGTCCGTTTGCGGTTACATCATTTGTGGGTTTGAGTGACTTGTTTTATAAATTGGCACAATTGTTGGGAATGTTATGTGTGTTTTTTTAATGTGTCATATGCCTTTACGAAAGAAAAAGATGTTCTGCCTGTGATCTCACTTATCCAGTAATGACAGCTAAGTGGATTGCCAACACCCCAGTGTAGACTGTAGATTAAAAAATTAAGAGGAAAAAGTAGTGTGTCCAATGGGAACCCCAAATCCATAGAACTCCCATATGGAAACAGACAGTTCACTTGAAGTTCAAACCATGCTGACATTTGTAGCACATGGAAATGTTATGGTATTCTTGTTTTATCTCTTTCTGCCATTTTAAGAACATGAGAAAAAGACTTTTCCCCTTGTTTCATACTACCTGGGCTTCTTGTATTGTCTGTTGCAAACATCATCTCTACTCCTTTTCTTTCAGATGTAAAGCCCACTGCAGAGACAGTGGTGCCCACTTTGAAGAGCGAAGAGACCACCACCCCATACCCAACTGATGAAGAAGCAAATGAGTGTGGTGATAGCTGTGGAGATGAGGAGGGTATGTATCAGAGCAGCACATCTTTATCTCAATAAGTGATGGGTTAAGAGCTAAGCAAATACTCTTATCTTCCTATTAGCTCCTATACATAGGGCTGATTCCTGGAAAGCTTAGATTAATATTATTAGTGACAGGCCAGGATGAAAAAAAAACGAAACAACCAACCCATAAACAAAACCTGCCAAAATCTGGTAAGTTATATCAAGGAAGGATGGAAGAGCAAGAGATAGCAACTAATTCTGTCCCTACAGTACAAGACACAAAGAGCTGCTCTCCCAGCCTCCTTACGTGACCTGAAGAAACTCACTTAGTGCCCTGTTTAGAGCCACCTGCATTCTAGATGCCCTTGGCTGGATGTCATAGATTCAGAAGGTGATTCAGAGGAGAGATTCAGACTGCCTGGTATGCAGGGCTCCTTTGCAGAAGTCACAACTGTGAGAGTAAATCACAACATTTACTGAAGACTGATGTCCTGAACACTTACCTGTTTAATAGCACTTACCTCCCTAATAGCAGGAGCTTAAAAGTTAGGAAGACAGCCTGGGCTCCTTGTGCAAGCAGCAGAGAGAGGAACACGAACACTCCAGGCAGGATTTCAGTTGCACAGTCTTAGATGGCTGTCAGATGTACAGGAAATGGTTTGGTATCTGTGGCACTTGCCTGCCTCTTCTGACTATGGAGGAGGCCAAAAGTTGGTTTAGACTACATGCTGTGCTTGTTAAGAGCCAGTGCTTGGAGAGGCTAATCTTCTCTGCTTCAGATCCCTACCTGTACGAACAGACATCATATTCTTCTGGTCTTTGCAAGGGTGATGTGAGCATCTAAAGCTTGTGAAATGTCCAGATGAAGAGAACAGGGCTTGGCAGAGCTGAGCAAGGTTAATTGTACAGTGCAGTATGCACGAGATGCACTCATCTGGGCACAACAGCAGAGCCCAGGCCTCAGCACTGGAGCATTTACACAAGGACTTCAACAAGAATCTCACAAACTATTCTTTGAGATAGCTCCTAGGACTTCAGCCTTCAGTCCCAGAGGAAAAATTAATGGGTTTTTAAATAAATAAATTTTAAAAAGAACATTAATTGTCTTTTTCACACCTCCCATGGGAATTCTGCTGTAGTTTAGTTCTGGAAATGCAAGTTGCAGAAGTAGCTCAAAGGGCCTGATTCTCATTGCTTTGCCTCAATGATAAGCCTGTGCAACCCTGCAACTGTTGAGGCATTTGGGAAACTGCTGAGAGGGAATTTAGGCCAGTAATAGTCTTTGCAGCAACACGATTCCTGAGTGCACAGCAGGGCAAGAGAGCAAGCGGAGTATGCTGTGGAGCATGGAACCAGCCTCCCTGTCAGCTTCCCTCAGATTTAGCAACAATTTTCATTCTCATACTCTGTAAAACAATGAGTGTGTTTCTCCGGACAATCAGATTTATGACAGCCAAACAGAAACAATGTTACTCCCCAGGGTATGAGATTAGATTGAAATAAAAGGATCCATGATCTGCATTGTTTTATTTTGGAGTGGGAGCATGTATAAAAAAAAGCCCTCTGCCCCTTGCAACAAAGTTCCCTTGATGGCTATCACTTGAGTCACTCACCTCCTTCTGGCTATCGCTCACTTTGTGGGCACTGTGATTTAAAACTTCCTCTTTGCTCAGGAAAAACCTGGCCTATAATTAGGCTCAGACGTGCATGTCCAGTGAGTGCTTGGGATGGATTCAGACCATTTCTGGAGCCTCCATGCCTTATGACTGCTTCCCTCAACCAAGGGAGCCAGCAGCTGGCTCACTGTTACATGCAGCCCCTGGCATGTGCCCACCTGCCTGTAGTCCTGTCTCTGCAGGGAGGCTCTCCAGAGCTTTCAAAGCTGTTTGTCACAGGGGAATTAGCTCTGCTCCTGTTTCACAGATCAGAAGTTAAATGACTCTCCCAAAGACCATGTGGTGAGTCCATAGCAGAGCTAGAAATAGAGGCTGTCTCCTTTCACTCAGGATCGAAAAGCTTGAGCTCATGGTGGCCCCACATTTTCCCTGGTAGCATTTCCATGAAAAGTAGGAAGCGGTGAGTGACAGCTCTCCACATTGACAGACAGCTCCCGTCTGGTGCAAGTGGCTAGATCTGTCACTCAGGAGCTCGGTTTCTGGAGCACTTGAGATTTTCCTTTTAGAGTCAGAGCAGGAACGGCTGAGCATGGGGCACTCAGGAAGCACTCTTCCCTGACATTTAGAAAGGCATTAAATATTGACCACTTTAGGGGATGAAGAGAAGGTGCTTAGATTAGAGTCTGGAGGTATTTGGTACTTGCTTTTATATTTGCTTAGTTTGGTGGATTAGCCACAGGACGTGGTGTGAACATTTTGATGATGCAGAACTTAAGGCTGATCCTTGGAGCTGAGGAAATGTGAGATAGGTTAAAAGCATCAGTATGAGTGAGATTTCATGCTTTCTTCAATATTGATGGCTTGCCAGCTATTTTAGTTTTCAGTCAGGTTTTAACAGCAACCCTTCATGGGTAGATCATTTTTTAATCCAACTTTATTTTGCTTCTCTTTCTTTTTATAAGATTTCCAGCTCCCTGCGAACTTTAACTGCAATTTTGATCTTCCTGAAGACCTCTGTGGTTGGTCACATGACTTGGCAACTGGTTATACGTGGTCTTTTCAGCCTGCAAGCACCTGGATTGGCAACTCTGAACCAAGCCCTGAGACTGTGCCTGGTAAGATGGCTAATACCAAAGCAGGTATTAGCTTTAATTAACTTTTAATTAACTAAAAGCAGGAAAGAGGGATTTGATGGGGCTTTCTCCATGTGAACAGCATAAATGATTATTGCACAGCTATCATGAGTTTTGAAGGCTTTGCAGAGCTGAACATTGTCTTTTATGGAAGCTTTCAGATGCTTTGCTGTATGGTTCATGATTTATTTATAGGACTGTGACCACTGCCACTGAATTATAGTAACTGAATCCAACAGTGAGTTTTGAACCCCTTGTGACTGCAAATGTTAGCCCAGGCTTTCTTCCATATCCTCACCCAAATGTCCTCTGTAGGATTCAATGCTTTTTCCCCAGAATGCATTTCTTCCTCCCATATGTTTCTCAGATTGCCTATAGTCTTCAGCTATTCTGCACTCTGGGCTTGCATAGGCTAGATTTCAGTCTCCTCCAAGTGAAGAATTAGCTAAGCCCTAAGACTGCTGAAAATGTCCTCTTCTTGCTGTTTGACTTTTACTTCCATTCTTTGGAAGCAGAAGATTTGCACGAGTGTGGCAGAGCCTACTTTATGGAGGACCTCACTGAGATGTGCTGGCAGGGGTTGGAAGGGAGTCTGCCTCTGGCAATGTGATTGATAGATCAGGTTCTTCAGCTTCACATGCTGGAACTCACCCCGGGACTAGTGCACTTTCCTTATCCCTCATTGACTTTGTGGCATGGCTGTCTTAAGGAACATTTGCCAATTTCCTTACAACAGTAGACTGTGTCACCACAGCATCACTTCAATATCATTCACTGCCCGTGAAACTCAAGACTCCCCTCAGGGGAGCTGGCTTATTTTACCTGTCTTTAACTCTGTCCTGATGCCTGGGGATTCCAGTGTCTGCATGTCATGCTCCCAGAGAGCTGTGCATGCTGTGGGCTCCTCCTCGCACTCCCCTTGGTAAGGTTGAGTCTCAAGAATGCAAACATTCAGGCGAACCTGTTAGCCACCTGGCAGAGTCACTGGCCAGATTGGCAGTGCTGCCAGCCAGTTGGAAAGCCATGCAGCCAACACCTGGTAGGCAGTGCTAAAGAGGAAAATATGTATTCCAGAAACATATGGGAAGAGGAGAATCTGCTACATCTCCACACACAAATCACCCCCCACACAAATGCACACATCATTTCTCTCTTCAGCTCCTGAGGTGCTCAGCTTTTTTCTAAGAGACACGGTAATGCTGTAAGCGCAGCCCATATGGACATCTGACAAATTCTTTGGCGTGACATAGGGACACAGTGTCTGCTATGGAGAAAAATATTTTCATATTTCAAGTGTTTATCTCTTCAGCATTTGAGTGCTTTAGAAGATTAATATCTGGAATTCAGTGGAGCCTCAGGCAATAGGAGAGAACACTTACAGCCAGCCCCAGACTTAATAACCCTCCCCATCTCGTTCTCTGTAATAATGTTTAATTAATATAAGTCTCCTGCAAGTAGGATAAAAATTACTTATTTTTATAACTCAGACTCAATTTTTCATTTCATTTCGTCTCCCCCGAGTCTCCCTACAATTAGTTGGCCATAGTTCCTTAGAAGACTCTGTTGTAGCCCAGGAGAGTCTGGTGCTGCCTCAGACAGCTCAGTGTGCAGTTCTGTTTTTTACACTTCTTCTACTCTTTCTCCTTTTTCTCTGTTATGAATTGCAAAGTCTCATCACTGGGGCTGGGGAATGTTGTCCTGCTGAGTTCAGTGAACTGTTTTTGTGCAAGTGGAGAGCTCTCCCTTATGGTGCTGTGCAGAGTCAGGCACTGAAGCACCATTGGGGTGCAGGCAGGTGCTCAGGCACTGCCGGCAAGTCACAGGCTGTGTGGGCAGAGGAAGAGGACGAGGTAGTGGCTCCAGGGGGCTGAAGTGACTTGCCCATAGCAGTGGAGGAAGTCAGCAGCAGACACCAGGCACAGGCTGAGCAATTGTTGTTGGTGCTGCCATGGGATCTGCCTCCTGGCTGGGTTGGGCAGGGATGTGCCCTCCTGGCATCTGTGCTACTGCCTTGCCCGCACAGCACAGGGCTGCAGAGGGGTTCGAATACAAAGGCATCACTGCCATGCCTCTCTTTGGTCCAGCTCTTAGAAATTAAGAAGGCATGACACAAAAGGAAGCAACTATTTTGCTTTTTTCCTCCCCATGCAGCTTTTAAAAGCAACTCATGAAAATGAGGCAATGCCAGCTCCTCGGTGGGGACAGAATCAAAGCATTGTTTGGTTCACACTCCCCTATTCTTCCCCTGCTTTTCCCTCATGTTCCCTCCAGCACTTTTTTTCTACTTAGAAAATTCATGCTTAGACTCCAGGGAGCAAGGAATGAAAAGCTGTTGTTTGGGGTGGTCTTTACTTGTGAATTCCCCACCCTGGGGTGAGCAGTTGGGTGAAGGAGAGCAGCTGTGCTTGGTTAGAGACAGGGCAAAAGCAAACGGGAAATCAAAGCTGCTGGAGGCCTATTTACTCTGATTTAAAGGTGCTGGCCCAGGCTAGAGGCCTGGCTGCTCCACGGTAGCAAGGAAGTATGCTGTGCCTTTAAGAGCCATGTGGAATGTGTTTCTGCTTCTTTTGAAAATGGCAAAACAAAAATTAAAATTAAAAGGAAAAAAATAATAATGAAAGGAGGAGCCCTGGCTCAGTCTACATAAGAGAGAGGGGGAAGGAAATGACCATGGTGAAATATCCTCTGTGAGGCACTTGATTAGAAAAGTCTGCTGAGAGACAGGCCTGAATTCCTCAGATATCTCCCAATTTCATTTTATGCATTGTATGCAATTCCTCCTTGTCTTTGGCACGGAGAACTTCTCAAGACTGACAAGACACCCACTGCTCTCATTCCACTATTTTTATTTCCAAGATACTCTTTCAGGCAGCTCTGCATTTCTTTTTTTAGCACTGTGTTCCTTGGGCTCTTCACACCATGGATTAACTCCAGCATCCTTTCCTGCAGTCTCCCATTACACGTCTGGGGACCTCATTGGTGAAAGTGGACTCAAAGTGCCCAGCTCAGCAGAAGCCCAGCATGGTTCCAACTGCTACCTGCCCTTTGCAAGCCTAGAAAATACCACTGGCTCCCTTTTCCATGCCCCCACAAGAGATTGCCAGGATTTTTCCCTCTATGGACTTTAAGATGCTTCCCATCCCTAGAAAGATTCCCCTTAGCTGCACCTAGCAAGCTTCAAGGAGCAACAAGTTCAGGTTTCAATGAGATTTTATTCCCCCTCCTGCTGCACGCAATGGCAGCATGCCATTGGTGTCAAGATAAAGGTCTTAAGACCTGAAAATAAATCTGAGTTGATAACTTGGGCACCTCAGCTCTTCACCGTCTTTGAATTTCACTGGAGTCTTGATCCTAAAGGGTGTAAAGATTCTGGGTCATCTTCTTAGGGTGTAGGTGTGTTTGCATCGCTCTAGGTGATGCTGCACTAAAAAGCCAGCAGTGGAAAGTTGGAATGGGTGTGTTTTGCCTATCTTTTTTCCTTCTCTTTTCTTGCAGCACTTAAGTAAATACCTTGTAGTCCTAGAAGAGCACTGTGAGGTCCACAGCTTTACCATGTACTGCTTCTCATTTGGGCAAGCATGGCGTCAGGGTCAGAGCTCTGGCAGCATTGTGAACCCCGTGTTGTTTGGATGTTGGCAGCTGTATATGCATGCAAAAAAGAAAGCACTTTTAACCTTGCAGCTCTCCTGACCACACAGCTCTTGGGCTGGGCTGCAAAACCCACTGAGAGCTTCTCTTGTGGGCCACAGCCTAGCTGGCTTTGAGGGTCAGGAATGCTGCTCATTTCGGTTGTGGGCACTGCACGGAAAAGTTTATTTGTTTCCAAGTGTTTTCAGCAGAGGAGCGTTTGTAGTGCTCTGAGGTTTCGTAAGAGCTTATTTTTTAAGAGAAACAAATATTGAGCTGGTTTTAAGCTGATGGTGACCCCTTACCATTCTTGTGTTTTTCCCATGGGATCTTTAAAAGGGAAAGTTTCATGTTTTTCCTGCAGTCCATGAGAACTGCTGCCTGAAGGCCTTGATTCTACTGTGTCCAAACCAGCAGAAAGGTTTTCATGGTGTTAACAACCAGGGCTGGACTGAACTGGGTCTGCGCTTACTCTCATGAGAATCTCTGGGCTTGTGCCTTGGGGACACATTTTGACCTCAAGGGTCAATCCTGTCTCATTTGAAGTAGGAGGGAGTTTTACATGTGGGGTAGTGTGAAAGTCAAGCACTGCTGTGCAATGAGTGAGCAGCTGCACACTGTGGGAAGGAGACCACATATGCAGCTCTGTCTTTCCTCACTCCCCTCATGTGTGGTGCAGATTGCCTCTTAGCAAAGCTGTACAGGTCTCTCCTGATTCTTGTTTGCACAGTGAGGACAGCAAATGCTAAAGTCTGTGCCCTGGCCACCTGCACCCAGCTCACAGGAGATTTGCTGAGTGTCAGCTGGGCTGTGGGAGTTCCCTGGCTGCAGGCTAGGGCTGGTCTGTGGCTGTCTTTGTGTCCATACTGTCTTTCATGAGAGAATGGGGTACAGCCATGGTCTGTCCCTGCACTTCCAGCAAAGCTCCCACTCACTTGGGCTGGGCTGGAGGCAGAGGAGAAGAAACCATTCCTCTGGGGCTCACCCATTTGTTCACTGCTTGCCTGAGTTTTTAGCCACTTTTTGGACCCAAGCACCAGTGTCACTGCCTAAAAACCAGGCTGGAATGCTCTCTGGAAAGCAAGGCACCATCTCTCAAACCTTAGTGTGGCACCACTCTGTTGCTTTGCACCAGTGCCTCAGCAGCCTGTGAGTCACAGAGCCTGATTTGGGAAAGCGTGTGCAAGCACGAGCAAGCAGCAATGAGCAGACTGTGCGGCGGAAGCGGTTGATGCCCTCAATTGTGCATGCACAAACGCTGGGCACAGGTGGGGCTGCACACAGCCTTACATGTAGGGGCATGCAGGGTGCCAGCTGGGCTGAGAGAGAACGGAGTATGAAGCTCAGTGGCAGGCAGCTCACTTAGCATAAATGTCAGGCTCTAATTGGCATTTGATTTGTCAGGGACGCTGTGCCCTCCCTGTGATCTTGTAGGACTCACAGTTGCATAGTGCTGTGGAGGACATGAGGCTTAATTGAGAGGATGTAATGGTTGGTCCATTAGAAAGGCCCTGGAGAGCAGGTGAAAAGCTTGGTTCTGGGCAAGTGTGGGGCTTTATGCCTCTTGAAGGACTGATTTAGAGACTGAAATGGCAAGGACTTGGCAGACTAATTAACTCATAATCAAAATTGAGGGGATTTTCCAGCAGATACAATGATATAGTTCATATAAATATTAGCTTTATGGAGGATTGACTTCATTTGGTAAATGAAAGTCTGTCACTGAGGAGAGGCCTGTTACTGAAATTACAGCAGCAGCCTTTTAAGGTGAATTTGCATGATTTGCCAAAAAAATTAAAAATATAATAACTATCTGATTTCAATTTGCATATTCATGCAGCTGCAATATCCTTGCTACCAGACCACCCTGCAGTCATGAGGGGATCTGAGAGGATCTGCTGCCCAGGAATGGGAAAAGCTGATGCAGCTTCCAAGTCACATGCCCCAGGAGAATGGCAGGATCAGGCTCCACTGGGATGTCCCCTTGGCTGTGACACAGCATGGTCAGGGTGGTATTTGGGGCTATGCAGGCAGCAGACACTGCCTGGAGCAGTTTTGTCACCTATGGGATTTGACAGAGATGGCTTATGTTCGAGTGCGGTGTTGCCACTAAAGCACACCGTGAAATAAGCTCTGCAATGAAGAAGACTGCAGTGACCTTCGGAGGGGCATAAGTGAAGGCAATTCAGTGTGGTCCCTCCATGGGAGCAGCAGAATATTGTAATTCAACAATATCCAGTGAGGGGGAAATGCAGAGGGCATCTGAAATCTCAGTAGTTGCTTGTGTACTTGCTGCCCAACATGTTTTGCTGGAACACCTCCAGATGTGCTGCTGAGATTCATGAGGGAAGATGCTTTCCTTGGGAGACAGGGTGAAACGTGCAGGACCCAAGCACAGGCAGGCTGACCTTGCAGAGAGGGTGGCTGCTGTATCTTGTGCTTGCAGCCTGACCCAAACTGTGAGGCTTCATCCCCCGCTGCCCTTAATGTCCTCTCAGATGGCTTCCTAGCAGGAGGGGACAGGTGCGCCAAGAGGAAACCGCGTTGGCCAGATGGTTGGTTTGCAGCCCCCAGCTGGTGATTTATCCGGGACTCACTGCCATATACATACGAGGGGCTCTGGCATCATCTGGCTGGTGTGGTTCCATGTTCACACTACTGGCTCCCCTACATCCAGATGATCCCATAAATCTTCCATGAGATTTATGCTATAGCCTCAGTTGCAAAAGACTGGTAAAATGCCTGAGCAGGTTTGTCCTGCCTTTTTTTGAGCCAGCGATTTGAACTACCAGTGCCAGTTCTGTGGGGGATATAGCTGTCATGTTAGCTGGAATAGAGACTGCAAAGCAAAGTTCCGGGAAAGAGATTAAAATGCATTTCTGATCCTGGAAGAATTGATCAGCTCATCATTGCAAAGCTCCCTTCAAGTGTTTTAACAGGGAAAATCAGCCTTTCAGGTTGCTTTCTGTGCCAAACGCTTCCATCTACTCTATCAAACAGAATGACTTCTGGAACCACCAGGCTCCCACATGCTGTTCCAACAATTAGCTCCAAAGTGCCCTTATTCAGTCAGTCTCAGCAAATTCGTGGGGCTTTCCCGAAGGTCCAGCTAGCCATTAGAGTGATTCAGCCATTTCATCTTCAAATTACTTAGGAAGTCATGTCTGCTTGTGCTCAGCTTTTTGCTCCAGAAACTCCAGAAACAGGAGTGAGAGCATGTGGTGCCCAAACCCACTGCTACTTGCAGGGTAGCAGCTGGATTCATCACCTGAAGACTAAGCCTTCTCACAGCCCTTGGGACTGCCAGTAGGGCCTGGAGAGCTCTGTGGGCCCCAGCAAGAGTTGGGCAGGGAGCACAGGAGATGGAGGGTTCCTGGGGCTCTGAAACATCCTGTGTGGCTGAGGGGAGCATTGGTTTTGGTTGCAGTTGAGGAGTTTCTTTGATTTCACAATCTGATAGGAATGGGAACAAACAGAAGGGCAGTGTCAACGCTGGCAGGAGGCATGTGATTCAGATGCACACAGGCTCTTTTGCTGAAGTGGCAGAGGCAGAGGCACTGGGTCCCACCAGCTCCTGGGGTACAGACTGTGGGAGGTGTTGCGCTGCACAATTAGCATAGTCCCTGTGGTCAGCTGTAGGCTTTGGGTGGATCTAAGGATGGCTCACATCCCTGCACTCAATCAGGCTCCCTAGGCAGTGGCACCAAAGGTTGGTCCTGAACTTTGAGGATCTGGATTTGATCATTCCTGAGCCTGGCTGGTGCTTTTATTAAGGATTTGCCTGTGAGACCATTTCAACTGTGAGATAAGTGTATGACCACAGTCTGATTTTCTCCCTTGTTTGTTGTTGCTGGTTTTTTCTTGTTGTTGCTTTTTTATTTGAAGAGGCTTGTAGTGAATTACAAAAAGAGGATTTTAATTCAGGAGACTTTGATGACTTATTATGCCTTATCGCTCCTTAGGCATGGAGTACAGCTTGTTCTTTTTTTTCTTCCTCTACTTGTTTATCTCCCACATCTCCTCCTCCACTACTACCACTCTGAGGTAAATCACAAGAACACTCCTCCATTAGAGAACGGCATGGTACTTTTTCAAGTGATTCACTCAAGCAGGAGTGGGCAAACATGCTTTCATCTTTTTTTCTGCTACTCTTTATTGGTGTAAAGTGCCAAGTGGCCCAGGTACATTTCACAGGTACTGGAAAATATTGCTAAAAAATGTTGCTCTTTCTTTATGTGGCCAGTCAGGGACAGATTTGTCCTTCACACAGTAAAATCAGTGAAAGTTCATAGCAGTGGATACACTGTTGAAATACTTTGATCATACATCCCAGGAGTCAACTGATGTCAGATTTCCTCTTGTGTTGTCCTAAATTTATTTCAGAAACCAACTCACAGTGGTTGGTTTCAGTTCTCTGGCAGTGACAAACTTGTAGCAGGGCCAGTGCCATTGACAGATCTCCCTTGGGCTGGGATGTCACCTGATTGCTGAGCAGCAGCGAGGTCAGCTGCCGTTTTCTGGGTGGGACCTCTCTTTCAATGGATTCCAAGTTCAGGTCTCTCTGGTTTAAGTTTTGAAGGTGTTCTGAGTGTGCTTTGCAAACATTCTGAGTGCAGATGCTGCTGTTCTTGCCATTGCTGTAGGCACTGGCAGGGCAAGCAATGAGGCAAGCTGCTGCTCGAGGGAGCAGGGCAAGCAGGAGGCAAGCTGCTGCTCAGAGCTTTGCCCATCAAGCACAACAGCAAGCACAGCAAGTTAAGATGTGGGGAAGGGAAGCAGCAGACCCTTCATTGTGGTCCTGGCGCAGAGATAACCCTCCTAGGCTGTAGGAGGGCTGGCACATTCTGGCATGAAGCACCAGTGGCACTTACCTGCTGTCTAGTAAGAGCAATGTACTGCCTGTGCATCCCTCTGTTGAGAAAAATGCAAAATCCAGCAATATCTGTAGTTGGCCTGTCTGTATCATCTTGCACTGCTGGTACTGCAGTCAGAGCAACCCAAGGGACTCTGTCCTGACATTGGTCATGATGGGGGGACATGTAAGGATCAATTCAGCTTGCCATGGCTTTCAGTCTGTGCCAAGGGACTTCAGACATCCAAGCAGCAAATGGGAAACTCCTTGAGGAGGCTTCTCATCAAAGAGGGGTGGAAACCACTGATTTCAGATGAAGTCAGCTGTGCCCCGGGATTTGTATCCATGGGCTTTGGCTGCTATTGGTATTCAGATCAAGTATCTCCAGTTCCAGTCTCAGCCTTAAACTTCCCCTGGGATATCAAACGTATCAAATCTCCTCCCCAAGGATTGACAAAAAGCATGGCACAATTTAAATGTAGTATTAAAGCAAGTGAATCCTCTGCTGTATGTATTTCAGCTACCTTCAAGTTTGCAACCACCCAGTTGTCACCTGTGCTTTGCTCACTTGGGACCATATCCTTCCTCTGTGCTATGCTTTAGAGGCTCGTTTTCTGCATTGTGGAAAAATTGAGAGCCAGGGCTTCATTTTGTTGTGTGTATCCTCAAAATAAGAAGAGTTTTTAGCACCAGCGTTTAGAAAAACCCACCTCAGGCTTGTTCACTGAGCAAGCTCCCAGAAGAATAATACACATACCCCCTGCCAATGTAATTATCGTGGCATCGCTTCTTGTGACAGTAGCTTGCTCCTGCTCTTTAACTTCTCTTAATTATGTCAATCTTCGTCTTACTGCTTTCTGGTTTTGCTGTTGGTCTGGTCTCCTACCAGAGGGTGGTGGTTGGTGAGGGAAGCGTGCTGCTCGATGCCTTGCCTGGGCTGCACCGGGTGCAGCAGTGGCACAGTGTACAGAGGGTGCCGGTGTGAGACCCCACTTCTGCAGGCATGGGGCTGCACTGCCATCCAGCACTGCCAAAGCCACCTGGCAGGAGATGAGACCGTTGTTGCCAGTGGCTGCAGAAAATAATATATTGGCGTTTTCCTCTCTGAACAGATGTCAAGAGTTACCTGCAGCTGCAAAGCAGTGGAAGGCGGGAAGGACAGCGAGCCCGACTCATCAGTCCCACCATCTATCTGCCACAGAGTGCTGTCTGCATGGTTTTCCAGTACCAGGCATGGGGCAGCAATGGGGTGATGCTACGGGTCTGGCGGGAAGCCAGCCAGGAGCACAAGGCACTGTGGGTCATCACAGAGGACCAGGGGGAGGAGTGGAGGGAAGGTCGCATCATCTTGCCAAGCTACGACATGGAGTACCGGGTAAGATGCTCAGGAAAGGTGTGCTGGACCAGGTAGGCATCTCCAGCATCTTGATTTCAGTGTTTCAGAGCCAGGGCCCATTCATCATTAGGGAATGTGGCTGTTTTCATTGTGTTTCTCAAGTTACCATAGTAACTAAACGACACTGTTTGTTATTCTAAGAGTGCCTGTCTCTTCTGCACAGACTTGGGCCTTTGTTCAGCCTGTTGCCTTTTATATTCCTCAGATCTCCCACTTTGCAAATACTCTCCCTTTTTTTTTTTCATTTTGTTTTGTGCATTTCTTCCCCCTCCAACTGAAGATCATCAGATAGTCTGACCAGAGGCAGGCGTTCAGCTCTAGGGAACAAACCCTGCATCCAGAAGAAGTGGGAAGCTGGGAGGGAGCAGAGCCAGCTCTTAACGGTGTCAGTAAACAGTCATTCTCCAGCCTCAGCTGCAAGTGCTGACATGGGAGAAGGAAGAGGGAACGTGAGCTCGTTTGTAATTCTGCTTCTCAGATACCATAGACCAGATCAGAAGGCTGGGTGCAGTGCTGTGGGATCCAGGTCTTGTCCCACAGTCAGGAGATCAGTGGAAGAGAGAGGCTCAGCCGCCTGAGCCTCTCTGGCACAGCTGTACCAGCACCCCGTGGAGAGGCTGCTGCTTTCAGGAGTATCTTTGGCATGGTTAGCCCTTCTGGGCAGCGTGCTGTTTGCCAGGGAGCCAGGGCTACTGTTGTTACTTGCTAATGAACATCAGCACAGCATCCAGCACCCTCCATCGCAGAAGGAAATGTACTTGCAGGCTTGAGACAGCACTTTAATGACCACCCCTGGACCACATCTGGGGAGCCCTGCTCCAGCCAGATCCCAGCCCTGACCTTGACCCAGGATGCTGCAGCTGTCAGGCCACTGACCCCTCCAAACTGCTGCTTCCCATGTGGCTTGATGGCCCAAGGTTGGGACCCACAGCTCAGACATTCCATCCCCTGCACAGTCAGATGCCCAGCCCTTCAGGGAGGTGCCCCTGGCAGGCTGATGTGGATCCCAGGCACCCCAGATGAAAGGGGGCACCTAATATGAGGAGAGGAAGTTTGTGAAATACATAGCTCTAAGAAATTATTTGGACCCTTAGAATCATAGTATTACTAAGGTTGGAAAAAACAACCAGGATGATCAAGTCTAGCCATTAATGCAGGCAACACCTTGTTCAGCACTAAACCATATCCTCAAGTGCCACATCCATATGCTTCCAGGGATGGTGATTCCACCACGTCCCTGGGCAGCCTATTCCAATGCCTTGAGGGAGATATAAAGCAAAAGTTTTGCACTGGAGCTGTGTGGCTAGTTTGCATGTATGGGTTTGACTTTTTAATAAAATACCAGTAAACACAATATACCTATATAAGAATGATGGGCACTGGCTGACTACTTTATGTGTTGAATATACCAGCATTAGCTGAATAACAGCATTGTTATGTAAATACTGCAAGTGTCTCTACTCAGCAGTTCTAAGAGTTAACGACTCTACTTATTGTTGTAAATATATTTTGCCTGTGATTAAGTAGGAATAAATTGACCTTTCTCCTCTAACATTTCAATACTTCTTATGTAATGTTACTGGGAACATCACTTTACAGTTAATGTAGCTGTGCATTTTGTGTCCTTCCCTTCCTTTTTCTGATCATAGTCTAGTTGATACCATGGGCCAAAGCTGCTGCTGCTGTAACTCAGTGTTATGCCACTTAAATCATTTGTGTAAGGGCCAGAGGGGTTCACTGAGTCTTTATTCCTTATGAGAAGCACTTCAGTGAACAAAATCAAGCCTAGCGCTGCCAGGTAAAGTTCTCTCTACCAAACCCATCCCTACATATCAGATTTCCCTGGGGAAGGGGTGGCAGAGGCAGGGCAAGGAAGCAGGACTAGACTCAGGTGATCCACAGGTATGCAGGGAAAGCCAGGAGCAGATTTCCCCCACTTTCCCTTGGGAGCAGCAACCACTCTCTGCTTCCCGGCTCAGCATTGACATTTCTGTCCCAATTTCTCACAGATTGTGTTTGAGGGATTGATACGCAATGGCCACTCAGGAGAGCTTGCCCTTGATGACATCCGGCTCGGCACTGACATTCCACTGGAGAACTGCATGGGTATGTGCTGCATCCGGCCACGCAGTCAGGGATGGGGGTGGGGGCAGCTGGGGCTGGAAGGCCTTTGCTTGCAAGGTGTCAGCGGGACACCTCTCCTCTGCTTGAGTTACCAGGAGTTTCTGGATCTCAGCTGGGACATCCCTTATCCATTAAAGAAATGAGGGGGACTCAGTCTCTGGGGGACGGGGGCTCTGTTTTGGTGTGAGAGGAAGGAAGCACATGTCTCTGCCATGCAAAGCCGAAAGAGCAGTGCTGAGGGTTACTGGGGACTATTCTGTGTGATAAGGACATACACCGAATTTAAAAGGAAAGTGCTTGACAAAAGAAACCAGCTGTCAGTCAGCATTACACACTTAGAGGGGCCGATGAGTTCAAAAGAAGTCTTCTCTAACAAGAAAGAAAATAGCAGAGGGGTTTTACAGCAATGTTAACAGAATAACAAAAGAAATTTTTGTCCTAGAATTCACTGTTCCTCAAACCAGGCCAAAAGCCAGGTGGAATAATTCAGTGTAAAAGACAGAGGAATTGGGAAAAAAAAGGAGCAAAAAAAGTGTGTCCAGCAGTTTGCTGCTGGAGCCATTGCCCTGCCCTTCTCTAGCTGGCATGTCCGTGCAGGCACTCTGATGGCTCTGGTTGCCATCTAGCTTGGGTGTGGATTTAGAGGTATCCCAGTGGAGCATGGGACAAGCAGTATTAAATTAGTGGGATCTGTACTGAGACCTGCCCACAGTAACTAGTTCGTACTCTTGTGCACGACCTGGGGGAGGCGTGTTTTACTGCTAAAGATCTGCAAGGTGTCCGACCCATCCTGAAGCCAATGGAAAATGTCAGTGGAGCAGAGCCTCTCTCCCTTTTGGGCTTTGAAAGGCCCTATTCTCCCCCACCAAGGAAGGATCCCAGTGCCTCCTTACTCAAGCAGGACAAACACTCTCTTCAAAGAGGTGTTTCTCAGGGGAGGAAGCACCAGACAAACTGTACTTGAGAAAGGCTGATCCCATCACTTGCCACCGTGTGCAGGCAAGCAGCGGCAAAAATGGTGCGGGAACCAATATTGATAATAGAATACAGGACTAGGACTGGCCCAGAGATGCTCCTGAGTGCTGTCAGTCCCAGTTTCTTTGATGCTTTGAAATCTGCTGGTCTCCCATCTGCCAAAGGAGCTAATACTTCAGATGTCAAATTCCCTGTATTTAAGGCTTGACTGTGGTGTTTTAATCCCTTGCCTTCTATGGCGTTAAAGAGAAGCGAGACCAATGATTAACACTAATAGCATTTCCTATCTAACTTCCTTTAAGCTCAGCAATTCACCTATCTCCAGTGTTACTGTATCTTGGGCCTCATGAACCTAAAGCTTAATATTTCAAAAACAAAAGCCTTAATAAATTAGAAATTTTCATGCATTGCCAGCTCTAAAAATAACACCAAACTGCTACACAAAATTACTTTCCCAATCTAGGAAGTTGAATGTGGATCTTTTAACCCATAAGGAACATTTGTTTCAGATCATTTCCAGCAAAGGGCTCCCACTGCAAACTTTAACATAACTAAGGGGTCATTTCCGATTTCACCAAAATAATAATGAAATGGTAGAGACGCAGTGCTGCTCTCTCTCTGTCAGAGCCATGAGAATAGCTGACTGCAGCACAGGCTACTGTCTTTTCAAACATAATCCTTGGAAGTAATCTGATTCCTTTTTAGCATGAAAGAACGCTAATAAGTCACAATAATTTTTTCCTTTGACAAATGTGTCATTCGCAGTTTGAACCCGAGTGATGATTTCCTAACACTCAGTAGAGCCAGTCTGCTTCTATGACTCACAGGCATAATGCAGAAGTAATCTAAAAATAATCAGAAGTCTATTACTTCTGCAAGAAAGTAATCACTAGTAAGTACCGATTATTGCTTTTCAGATCCAGTAATTTGTAATAGATTACTTCTTCAAAGTATCTAGAAAGAAGGAAAAAAAAATCACTTGCCTTTGTTTCTCATCACTGTGAGATGGAGAGCAGCATGGCATCACTGCCCAGAAGTAACATAGTTCCCATGTAAATAACGGTGCCAGAGTTGAGCCAGAAACCAAACCACTTTGGGAAATTTAGGGGTTTTCAGGGTTTCATCACTGGGCCAGGTGAGGCTTTGTCATTCGATGACTCAGACCAGCCAGGATTGATCCAAATGACCCTCAACCTCAGACATATTTTTCTCTTAAGTCTGTGTCTGACTTGAAGCTTATTGCGTCTGGCTGGTCCCCAGCTGAGCCGCCTTTCTCCACGTCCTGGCGAGGTTGGCTGGCTCTCTGTGCTCTTCCTAGTGAGTGGCTTCTGTGGGGCACAGCCACATGCCTGCTCTGCTAGGCCATTGCAAATCAACACATGAATGAGGGGCCTTGTGCGTAATACTCCCCTCTCTAATACTAGTTTTTGTTTTTCCTCTGCAGAACCGATCACGGCTTTCCCAGGTGAAAACTCCTACTTTCCAGGTAAAACTGCACTTCTCTCGGTGGTTTTATTCTGCTGGCATGGGCTTTTACATCAAAGGAAAGCAATGTGTGTGCTTGTACAAACAGCAAATTATCTGAGCACTGAAATGGCAAGTGTGTACTAAACCTCCCCCACCACAGCAGCAGGAGGTGGCACCCTCTGACTCCTGCTAAGTGACAAGGCAGGCAAGCAGGCAAGTCCCCCTATCTTGGGACTGAATAGCATTAGGGAACCATCACAAGAGGCACTCAGCCTCCTGAAGAGCAGCTAAGCCCAAAATGGGAAGGCTGAGGAGTAGTTTTCAACTGCCTTAAATGAAAAAAACCAAACGTAGCCAATTAAAGTGAAATCTGGTGGCGGTAACTCACATTATTGTGAGGGAAGGTGGTTCTCTAGTTCATAGATGGTCTGGCAGTGGTAGTATTTGACATGCTGGTGAAGGAAGATGGGACCAGTCTGCTTTGGAAGGGGAAGGGAGTTGGGAGGTAGAAGTGGGAGAGCAAACTGCCATGAGGAGCTCTGAAGGTGACAGTCAATAAAGGTGAAATGGAACATTTATTAGCTTAATACTAGCCTGGAGCATAGAAACCAGCATTTCTCTGATCAAACCTACAGAGTAAGAGAAAAGGTGAGGAACTCTGAAAAATTGCCTTTCCCTTTGAGCAGTCAGTGGGGATACTGTTTGCCTTGCTCTGGGGTGGGAAAAGCTATCTACTTTTGCAGAGAAGATGAGTTTGGTCTGAGGGGCATTCCCTGTGTTTTGATTTTGGATTTTTTTTTCCTGCCCGCCTCTTCAGCAATGTGTCTGAGGATTGTGCTGTGATGAGGAGCAAACTTGGGGCTCCCTTTAACTTTAAAGTTGTTTTGTCAATTCAATCAACATGCCCTTTGCTTTTACCTGAACGTGACATCTGTACTCTCCATCCCCTACTATGCTCGTGAACTGTAAGGTATGGCTGGACTCTATCCTAGAAGCAACTGCATTTCCATGTGGGCAAAGCTCTCTCATGGGGTACATGCATTGGGATCTGTGGCAGTAAAGGAAAAGTAAACAAAGAGACTGAAGTCGACCCCATCCCTGAGGATGGTGGCTGTAGAGTGTTACCAATGTAAGGGACAAGTGCAGGGTGTAACACTGTATTTTACAGTCATACCCCTACTGTAACATCTAGGAATTTAGGTTTTCTTATTTATAGGCTGCTTATTTATCTGATATTCAGGCTTGTGGTGTTACTGAAAAGCTGCTGCAGTATTCTCAGGTGACAGTTAAAGCCTCACAACCCTTCCTTACTTAGACCATTGCTCTATGTTCTCCTAAGCCTGGTCTGGTATCTGTCTTGTGAACATCATCCTTGTCTTTTGTTACATGGGTGTTATCTTCAGTTTGAACCTCTCTCTGGGTCCTCACACTGAGTCTATTCTAAAGTGCTGCTAACTCATGTTGTTTCTTTTTCCTTTCGCCCCCTGCCCTGCTGCCTGTGTGCCTCCATTTCCCCATCATATTCCCCAGGGCACACTGGCTGGGTAGTGACAGTGAGGTCCCTAAGCACTGCAGGCAGATGCTATTACAGGCACACCTCCCCGTCACACTGGAACTTGCCAGCTTATTCCAGTGGCTCCTGCCCATTCCTGGCTCCCTCAAGGACATCCTAGGATTGATCCTAACAGGGGAGAAATTGCAACAAAAAGTTGAGAAGGTTTCCCTGGATGACAGGCAGGAATGGATGGCATAGAGGGATGGAGTGAGCTGGGAAAGAGCAAAAGCAGAGGGAAAAGATGAAGAAGTGAAGACTGGAGGCAATTACATGATGATAGTTAAAATGACGGAAAGACAGAGATGCCCAGCAGAAGGAGAGGATAGAATGAGGGGAAGAAATCCCTGGCTGGAGAAAAAGGAGTTGGAGAGGAAAGACTATGCAGAAATTACTGAGATGTTCTATAGCCCCCACCCCTGCAATTACATGATGAGCTGACAAAGTTAGATGCCATTAAAAATAATAGCAAATCCTTCCTCTCCTGACTTGTGAGCGAAGCTGAAAATATGCACCTTACAGGCTCCAGGATCACAAGGCAAATAATAAGAAGAGAACTGTGTAGGTGGAATATGTTTCAGCTCGTGGGGCGGGATCTTACAAGACCAGTAAAGTGTGTTTAAACTGTGTTGCATTTGAGAGTTGATGCATTTCACCCTTAAAGAAAGGGTATAACAAGTGTCTGGAAGCAAGAAATTAGATAAATACCAGGCTAAAAATAAGAGATGTATTCCAAAGAATGTGGAGACAAACCATGGGAAGAATTTGCCTTTGGGACTGGTGGATTCTCTCACACTAGGTATCCTGAAATCAAGATAGAGATATCTTCCTGGAGAAATGACAGATGGCAGTTATGGGGAAGAGGCTGACACAGGTTTTGTGGCATTCAGATTAGATGAGTGTAATACTTGCTTTCATCTGTGCCACCTATGAAAAGTCCAGCTGTGTTGCTTGTCCACAGCAGTTAATGTCAGTGATTTCAGAAAGGAATACGAGCTGGGGCACAGAAGTAGTAGAGCAAGGCAGGCAGCCCTCTAGGAGGCTCTCTGGAAAGGATTTTCTCCTTTTCTTCCCAAAATGACTTCTGCTTTTCCTTCTTTTGGGTTTTGATTCTTGCTGCAGAGCTCTAAAACTGGTCATTATAGAGTCTTTCCTATTGGAAGGAGGATGGGGCTGTACCTGGACAGGTGGGAGATGTGAGCACCAGCAGCACACCCAGATGGAACATCCACCCTGTAGGGATTAAATCCAGTTCCCACTCACTGGTGTCCCAAGCTGTGCCATAAACACAGCAGCCACAAACTTGACTGCAACAGCAGGAGGCAATTCTTTATTAAGATGAGAGCACTAGTGAATAAATGAGGAAGGGCAAGTATGTGTGTGTGTGTGTGTGTGTGTGTGTGTGTGTGTGTGGCGGAAGGCAAAGGGGAGTGGAAAAATTATTAAGTTAGGAAGATGGATTTTTTTCTTCCGTCTCCCTGAGCAATGAACTTTTCCACTGATATAACAGAAAACTTCCAGAGAGCAGTAGAGCCAGTAAAAACAGAGCAGATAACATCAGTGCTGTGTGCTGAGTGGATGGGCAGCTATATTTAGTGGCTGGCAATGTAAGGAAGAACAATCATTAATGTTGGGAATTGGCTTCGTTAGGGCTTAGAGACAACTGAGTGTGATTCCTTAATGACTTCAGTTGCTAAATGAACTCTCCAGACTTCTGTTATCTCCTCAGCAGGGCCATGCAGTGTGGAAACAGGGGCTGAGGAAGGGCTCTGCACCACCCCTCATGCTTGCAGCCCTGGCTGTTGTACAGGGACATCTGGAGTGGGTCAGGGCCAAGCAGGAGTTGGCTTCCAGCTGCTCTAAGATCCCCCAGGGATCCTTCCCACAAACAGGATGATCTGGGGCACATCGTGCTGCTTCCTTCCATCCCCAGGCAGACAGAGGTGCATGGGCAAAGGGCAAGGGCTGCAGGCTGGGCACCATGGCACGTGCTTCTCTATGACCAGACCCTCCTTTGTGCTCCCAGTACTCCATTGGATAATGTACAGCCATCAGGAGGAAACCTTCCTCCTGCTCTCTTGAGACTTAGGAGCTGTTGGCGTCCCTGGCACCTGCCCACCTTCCCCACCGCAATTTCCACTGGTGGGGCCTGGTGCATATCAGTGGTGCGAGAGGCTGTTCACCCATAAATCTCTCACTGGAGCAAGGCACTGTGTAAGCAGAGAATGTCACCAAGTGTAACCACAAATGGCCTCTACACAGCGAGCAGCCCCACGATGTTCGCAGGGGTCAGCCGTGCACCCTGCTGCTGTCAAGCACAGGTGAGGTGTTGCTGATCCTTCAGATATGGTGGTGGGTCACATTTGGGTCTAGGGCAGCTTGCCCAGCTGGATCTGTGGTGGGAGATAGTGGTGGGTTATCAGTGAAGCTCAAGGCAGCATTGAACATGCTCAGCCTCATAGGGAGCCAGCAGCAGCCCCCGTGGGGTGTCCCACACTGCCACCCCCCATACAGACAGGTGAGGGGCAGCCGCTGCTTGGGGAGGCGCAGGGATGTGTTGCTTTCATTCCCCCGCACCAGGGTGGCCAGTGGAGGCAGAGAAGGAGGTCAGAAGGGTGCCTGCTCCCTGCCTGTGCCATCCCCAACACACAGCCCACCCTGTATCCCTGTTCTGCAGGCGCTGTTGGAGGGCAGGAGGGACAGGACCACCCCCATTCCTGATGGCAAGGGGCAGTTGGGGTGAGATGGGTCAAGGGTGGCATATCTGGCAGTTAGGCTGCTCCTGAGACATCCGAATTTCTTGCCTTCAATGACAAATATGTGGGTGGCTCCCAGCCTCCTCCTGCTCTGTAAAAACAGGATTTGTCTTGCTTGTATGTGGGCTTTTTCTAGGTTTTGAGGGGTTTTTTTGTTGTAGCTATTCATCTGGGTTAAGTATTCATTCTTATTTTTTCTCCCTGTGCCCAGGTTTTGGGGAAAGGGGAGGGGAGGAAAGCCTTGTGAGTGACAGAGGAACCATAATTTTGCCTAATCTCCTGTGCTGCTAGCAGAAGAAAAGGCATCGCCATCCCAACTTTCCAGCCAGTGGCTCAGCTGTTAGGGCAGTGTTTGGAGGGGAGGGCAGAGCCTGTGCTGCAAGATGCCCTTGCTGCTAGCAAAGCTGAGTGCATCCTGAGCTGGTTTGTATTTTCCCCTTGGCATCCTCCAGGTCTGCTCAGGAAACCCAGCTAGGGTTTGGTTAGCACAGAGCTCATTGATATGCTGACACCAAACCCAGGAGCCCCCAAAATTCTGCTTGCCAGCAGCGAGACAGGGGGCTGACCCCCATGAGCAGGCCAGGGGCAAGAGGAGAGGCTGAGCAGAGCTCGGAGGTCAATGTGTCCTGTATCAGAGCAAATCCTTCAGAGAGTTTCCCTGGAGACTCCAGCCCCCTTGAAATAGCCAGTAAATAAATGTGGTGCAAAAATGTATCTCTCCATAGTTATTTACAGCTCTCTCCCATGAATGTTGCTGGGGAGGTGAGAGCAGCGTGTGCAGGAGCAGTAGCACAGAGCCAGTCACAGGCCGTGGGCGTGAGCAGAGCCGGGTGCTCCATGCCTGCGGAGCTGTGTGGACATGCTCTGTGGACAGGTGGTGAGGCCCTGCGCGTCTGATCAACAGATGTGTGCTGAGCTGTCCCGGGATGACCTGGGAAGGGAGAGCAGCACCTTGCAGCCATGCCCTGCAACATGCTACAGCTGCAAGAGTAGGAAGGGTTGACCATCGCTGAGCTGAGGAAGGGTACTGCCTGCCCTTGGGTTCAAGGGAGGGAGGTGCTTTTCCAGCCCTCCCTAGACATGTTGCTTTATCAGCATGAATTCATAATCCTGGCTTGCTTAAGCTGCAGAGAGCATGAGTTTCTTGTATGAGTGTTGGGTTGAATGTCACAGCCTGTGCCATGTAAATAATTATAACCATCTCTTCTCACTTTAAAAAATAACAACGAAATCTGTAGGTGAATGGGGCACCTACTGACACTAGATCTGTATGCAGAGCACTTTCAGACAGAGATCTTCTTCTCTGTCTTTTCAGTAAGAATGACAAATGCTTCTTCTTATAATCTCTTTCCCAGTCTCCTGTAGTAACTTCCTTGGCCATCTGAGATTATGCTTTTCTTCCAATTAGGAACATGATGTGTTTTGTCACTGCTTGACAACATCTGCCATGTGGAGACAAAACCAGGTGGCTGATCTGGAGATGGCCAAAAAAAAGAAGGGAAAAAAACATTCATTGATGCCAGAAATAACAGTAATAATAGCGTGCATATGGAATTTGTATTGCGATCCAAGCAGCCTGATTAATTAAAAGGGAAGAAAAAGGCCCTTGAATATGCGGGCTCAGCAAATGCCAGGCTGTGCCCTCCCCTAGGAGCATGCCCCGTATCCGGAGGCAGCTGTGGGACCTCGTGTTGCTCCGTGCTGTACTCTTGAAAGCATGTGTGTTTCTTTTTATGCGTCTGCATGCCTCCCACCTTGCAACCCTGTTCTGTGTCTCCTCCCCAGGGGCAACCCTCCTGCCAGGGACCGAGCCCACAGTGGACACGGTGTCAGTGCAGCCCATCCCAGCCTACTGGTATTACGTTATTGCCGCCGGAGGTGCTGTTGTGGTGCTGGTCTCCGTCGTGCTGGCCCTTGTGCTCCACTACCACCGGTTCCGCTATGCGGCCAAGAAGAGCGATCACTCCATCACCTACAAAACTTCCCATTATGCCAACGGGGCCCCCGTGGCCGTGGAGCCCACCCTAACCATAAAACTAGAGCAAGACCCCAGCTCGCGCTGCTGAGAGCCGAACAGGAACAAGAGAGCAAACAAAACACAAAACAGACAGACAGACAGAAACTAAGACTTCAAATACGTTGCCTCAGTTTTGCACTTTTTTCCTTACCTAGCATACGTGTGAACTCTTAGACATCTCCGTCCCTTCTCCGTCCCCCAGCCCTCCCTGAATCTTTTACAAACTAAACTAATGCTGCATCTTGGATTGCAAGAAGAGACACACCGCCCCTTCACTTCAGAAGTGAACTCTCCCTTTCGATTACTTTTCAAGGAGTCTTGGGGTGTTGGGTGGGGATTTTTGTTTTGTTTTGTTGTGTTTATTTGGGGAATATTTTTTTTGTTGGTCAGCTGCTTTGGTTTGTTTTTCTCCTCCCGGTAGGCAGGCTGCAAGGGAACTTGATGGCAAACCTGGAAGCTTGTATGTGAGGCTCGTGCGCATGTGTGGTAAATCTGTGTGTGTGACTGTGTATGGGAGTGCATATGACTGACTGAATGTATATTTAGAAACAGCTCCTTTTTTAATTTGCTTCTTGTTGCTTCTACTTGCACAGGGAATGCTTTTTTATTGTTGTTATTCCCCCCACCCCCTTCCCACTTCCTCTCTGGAAGGTCTGGGAGGTGTTAATGGTGAATGCCCTGATTTGTTTACTTGGGGAAGAGAGCAATGCTTTTTTGTTGCCTTATCTAGCTTTGGCTGGGTTTCTTGTTTGATAGTGTTAATGTCTTGGGTGCAAATTGAGAAGAAGAGGCCAGGCTGGACAGTAGGAATATCCATCTCAGATGGCTAGAAGAATCCAGAGAGGTCCATAGATGTTCAAAAGTAAGATCTCTCCATCTTATTCTTTCTGCAGCCAACATGATAACACAGCCATTGTTTGGAAGAGGGAGGGGGAACCCTCCTCTTTCCCCACCCACAAGTGAATCTATTTAAAGTTGCCTTATATCAGAGAAGCTCATAATGAATGTTTTGTTTGTATATGTTAAAGCCAGCCTTAGGGTAACACATAGACTTCAGCGGGTCTTAGTGGATGCTAAATACTGTAGTTTCTTGAGAACTGAAGGTTTATTTATTTAATAAGTATCCTCGCTCTGGGTGCTGATGGTTTTGCTTTTACAGGGGGAAGGGGGAGAGGGCTCTTCCTTGTCTTTCTGCTAGAAATGTTCAAGGGACAAGTCCAGTTCCCATTTCTGGGTTTGTTTTTTTTCCCTCTGCCCAGTTCATAGCTGCTGAATCATAAAAATTGCAGTTGACTTTTTAGAATGTCAGTTTTGCGTTTGCTAATGTTCTGCTTCTTAGAGCGCCAGTAACATCTAGCAAGCAAAGCCCAGCCAGTGCGCCTGGGGGGCCCAGCTATCGCTGCTGCTTAACCGGGGAGGCAAGGAGGAGCCTCCACATGCCTCTGACTGTTGAATGGCCCAGCATATTGTAGTGAAAATGCCTTATATAAATTACTGAATGATGACATGCAAAAGTGGTTTGAATCGTTAACCCTAATCTGTTTGCAAGCAAAAAGAGTACCTCCATTGAGCAAGGTTCTTCATCTTGTTTGTGTTCATTTGTGATCAGTGATCAGATTCCCTCCCTTCTCCTAATCTTGCTAGTGCCCATCCCTCCTTTGCCCATGAATATTGCATAAAATGAATCAAGATGAGCAGCTCTGTAAACTTCCCTGCAGTCTTGAGCTTCCTTTTGGCCTGGGGAAAAAAAAGTAGAAATACAAAAGGTGCTGTGCATAAGTGGTATTGGCCCCTATGGCAGCAGAGCCCTATCCCCAGGGGATCTCTGTCGATGGGGGTGTCACTCCCCCCACCTCCTTGCCTTAATTCATGCAGCCAGTTTCAGCTCTCTATGCTGTTTCCACAACAGATTTCAGTGGGACCCCGTCAGCTGCAGCAGCAAGTGTCTAAAACATGCAGGGAGTGCAGAAAAAACCCAGGGTGATGTGCCATGGTGAGCACTATGGGGTGGTGGGTGCTTGGGGCAACCTTGCACCTGGGAGCCAGGCCTGGCTCCCACAAGGTTTTCAAGAGCGGCAGGGACATGCCTGTCTCAGCAGAGCCAGAAGTGACCTGGGGAGCTCCTGTCACTTTAAAGGCAGTACCCTTTAAGGGTCCCTGGAGAGGGGTTTCCACAGCCAGGGTGCTTTCACCATGAGCCTCCTCATCACACAGCACTGGTGTTGGGGTGCATATGTTTTGGGATGTGAAATCCCATCCCCTCAGCCACCTGCAAATTAAAACAGATGTGAAATACCGGCATGCACTTGCTGCATTATCAGGTCAGCGTAAGCCATGTCAGCAGATGATAATGTCACATTTCCAAAGTCAGTTCAGTCTCCCCAGTTCAGATGATCTCCTCACTTTGACCAAGTTCACCCCTATGGACTTAGCAAGTGTGTGTTGGTGTGTCAGAGGGGAGAATGTGGCACCCTGTCCTTCAAACCAAAATCACCAAAGACAAAACAGGTCACTTCGAGATTTTTACTCCCAGTTCTCCCTTGCTCCTCAAGCCCTGACATCCCCAGCATTGCCCAGTTGCCTGTGTGTGAAAAATATCTTGTGGAATTTTGAAATTCTTTGAAGATGTATTGTGTGGAATGTAATAAAATGATGATATTTTTATACAAATATCTGGGGTTTTTCTTTCTTCTTTCTTTGCTAATGAGAATGCTTCTGGTTGAAGCAAAGAGGAGTTTAAAAACTCCCTGTCTTCTTTTGGAGCATCAGGGCAATTTCTTTTAGTAAAGTGAAGCTCCTGTCCTGTGCAGATCCAGCTTCTGGCAGCACATCTGCTGTGTGCACCCTGCCTGGCTGCACTCAGGATTGGGCCATTAATAGCAGCTTTTAGATCCATTACACTTGTACCAGTCCTTAGTGGGACTTTTGGGCAGCTGGAGTGACACTTGGGATTGTTTGGGGATTTTGCTAACATTGCCTAAGTGCTAAATTGCTCAATGTGATTATGCAGAATTTCTTCAGGGGGCCCCTGGAGACAGGACATCTGACTTCCCAGGGCCCCTGGGGCTGGCTCGGCTGCCAGCTTGGCTGAGCCACATGTACTGTCCCTGAGCACAGCAAAGAAATGGTAAGCCAGTACCAAAATTAATAATGAAAAGAGCAATGCATTCCTCTTCTGTGCAGTCCTTTCCTCTGCATGTTAGCCCGTGCAGGAGACCTCCACAGGAGTGGCCTGGGTGCTACAGCACAGAGTGTTTGGAGAGGTGTGCGTCCCCTGCCTTTCCTTCACCTGAGCCCTCCCGACTTGTTACAGGGACCTCTGCTCCAGCAATTCTGCTTCCTGTCTTCTCTAGGTGCACTTTTTACCCCTTCAGCAGTCAGCAGCATCATATTTCATGTGAAATACATTTGGCTGCCAGTTTGAAAAGTTTTTCCTTCCCTCCTTCATTTATTTTCTTTCTGTTTACTCTTTACCCTGGCATAAAGCTCAGCTTTGCAGTGAAACTTCCTGACTTTACTAGGAATTCAGGCCATCAACAAAAAAAGAATTCAGATGTGATCTCTCACATTGGCTGTTCAAACACAAGTAAAGCTGAGGACACATGCTGCTTTTCTGGGGGAGGGCTTTTTCTTTTTTTGCTCTAATTGTACAGCAAAGCCCATACACTTGTAATTTGCATTTTGTACACTTCAGCGACTGTTCAGGCAAAATTCAAAACAAATATGCACATGTGAAAAACAGGGAGGGAGAAACTGGCTGATGGCTTCCCAACAAGGAAGAAAAAAATTCTGTGAAGTAAACAGACAAAAAGGGAGGAATTATTCAGGGTCTAATTATTCTGAGCCACAGACAGATTGACCGGAGAGTTGGGTGCTGCTCAAGCTGCAGCACATCCGAGGGAAGAAAGCAGCTAAATTAGCACGCTTTGTTTAAGGAAATAAATACAACTTAGTGTGATTTTGGTGCAAACTCTTCTGCCAGTAGCTTCATGAATTCAAGTGTCTATTTAAAAAAAAAGGGGTCAACTTCTTGGGGTCGCAGTTGGGGCTCTGTGTTTCAGGGAGCAGTATTAGGGGTGGAAGCCTCATGTCTCCTGTGTGTTATGGGGAGGCTTTGGGCTTGGCTCCTTGGTGGAACATGGGATGATGGTGTCAGTCTTTTTATGGTTGCTGCTGTGTTATAGGGAAAGCAATGCCATGTGGCTGGCAGAAGGGAGTTCATGGGCATTCTCTGTAAATGATGGGGCAAAGCCAGTGCCTAATGGGGATGTGAGAGATGGAGCACTGGCCTGGCAAAGCAAAGGGCGCTGTGGGAAAGGGAGGGCGGTGCTGTGCCTTGGCAATGTCAGCATGCCCGAGACAGCTGATTGCTCAGGCTGCAAAGTGCAGTCCTCATTCAGCAGCTGAGAGACTGGTCACACAGTTGGGTCAGCCTCCTGCCAGGGCATGCACCTGCAGGATGACACTTGGCATTGGGACACCAGAGCTGCTTCCCTCTGGGCTGTGGGGGCGAGGTTGGCAAGGATGAAATGCCTCTGCTGGTGAGTGCAAGGGAACAAAGTAGAAACTGGACTGTGCATGGGCTCTGTTTGTATTTTTGCTCCTCTAGAAACCCTGTGAAAACCTGCTGACTTTATCAGGGCCATCCCCCGCTTACTCTATGTCAGGGCAGCAGAGTGAGGCGTGCAGACAGCAGGCAAGGCCCCGAGGCAAGCTTGGACAGCCACTTGGCTTTCCGCCACAGCTCCTCCATCAGTGGCTTTGGCGGCTCTTAGCAGAGATTGCAGGCGTGACTGCCAGTTTGAGGAATCGTGTCGTTAGCCACTGCGCTGTAAAAACAAACAGCAACAACGGGGAGGGTGATAAACATATCAGGATGCCACAGAGCTGCCAGCTTCTCCCCCAGCTCCGAGTCCTTGCAGAGTGGCAAGTGGTGCCCTTGCACCAAGGAGCTACTCAGTTTGGGACTGGTGAGCTCTAGCACAGGGAGCCAAACCTGAGTGTTCCCTTACCCAGGTAGTCCAGCACTAAGGGAGAGGGAGAGGAAAACCATGCTGTGTAATGCCACTGTCATGCATACAGCATGCTGCCACCACTGTTTTCCTGGCCTGGTGTTGGTGTGGAGGAGAGGTGCAAAAGCAGGGCACACTGGAGAAGGGATCAGGCTGCAACAGGGGATGTGTCTGCTGCAGAGAGGGTTTGGAAGGGTCCTTGTTTGGGCAGCCACCTTGGCCATCAGCCATGTGTGCAGCAGGGCAGGGTGCCACTTGTTGGAGGGCAGCACCGGGGCTGGAAATAGATGCCTGCTCACATCCACCTCTGCACCAAGCACCCAGCCTGGCTTCATGTCTCCAGGTGGTTTTGGTGGGAGGTTTTCACCTGCCCAGGCACACTTCCACATGTTATCTGCGCATGGGAAGCCCAAGGAGTGCAAGAGGCTCCTCAGTGCCCCCCAGAAGATGGTTCTATGGTGTGCACGATTGACCACTGCCAGGGCAGCCCCAAGGCAATCTGAGGATGAGGTCTAAGGGTTTCTGCACTGCAGAGGGCAGCCAGGCCAGGGAGTGGCTGCTTGTTTGCTTTCTTTAATGCTCAACTGTAGCCAAAGCACTGTTTTAATTTGAAATTTGGCAGGGATTTAGTTCTTCTGTAAACTAAAGTAGTTCTGTGTTTCTGGAGGAGTGGGGAAGACAGAAGTGAGGTGGATTTTCAGCTGGAAATAGAGCAATGAGGGATTCAGAGGGAGTGTTTCTGCCTGATGCCTGTGCTCCTGCTTAGAGAAGTGCTTCCCCATTCACTGAGGGTGGGAGGTGTCACCCCCAGCCCCCGGGGCTCCCAGCCAGAGGAACAACGTTGCACTGCTGCCAAGCAGAGCGGTGTCAAGGCGAGGCCACCGTGGCTGCTCGGCTGTGTCAAAACAAAATGATGTGTGTTGGAGTCACACTATTGCTGCAGAGAGAAAAGAACTGGGAATGAGCAAAGAGAGAATGTGGAGACAGAGCTCTGTCTCTCCCTGCCAAGGCTGGAAAGTGGCAGTTTCTGCCCCCATTTTCCTGGATATGGCTGCATTTAATGTTTCAGGGCACTCTTGGCACTGTTTGGCAGCAAAGCACTCCTACACTCCCCTTGCTGGGCCAGATAGCAACTGGCCAAGAGGGATGTTGTAGCAGCAGGAGAGAGGGGTGAGCATGTAGCTGGCTGCCCTCTGGTCCTTTCCACAGTGGGGAAACAACCATGTGCTGCTCACTTCCCCAGAAAGACCAATTTGTTGTTCCTCTTTCCTCCTACATGTTCTGCTCTTTTGTACCAGCAGTGACAGCCATGGATGTTACTGTGGAGTGAAAGATGGTAGGTAGCAATGCTCACAAGCCACCATCACCTGGTGCATCCCCTTCAGCCCCAGAGCCCATGGACCCCTGCAGAAAGCGGGGAGTCAGGAGCATGGGGATGGTGGGAGTGCATCCTGGGTGTTCTCCAGGCCAGGCTATCCTGTGCCAGAGCAGCTGTGGGCAGGCTGGAAATTGCTGCAAGTTCAGTATATTGTTTGGGAAAGGCACTTCCTGCTGAGATGTTCATTTTGTTCACGCAAAAAGAATCGAAGAGGCGCTGTGGCCACCAACCACAAATGCCTGTGTGTAAAGAGATGTGAGGTGATAGAGCTTTGCCCCACTGTGGAGGGACCCAGCAGGAGGCAGCACTCAGTGCCTGGATTTAAACCAGACAAAGTCAGTCTAGAAAGAAACAGCAATTTTAGTTTCTTGATGGTTGTCATTTGCCTTGGAAGGATGTGTTCAGGTTCCAGCAATCAGGGCTTGGTGTTCTCTGCACCAAGCCAATAGCTATTGCTGTGGAGAGATCTCTGCCTGAGGTGGTGGGTATTGCTGGTAAGCCCGTGCAGGAGAGCTGGCATCCAGCACCTGTGGTGATGGGAAGTACATGCTAGTCCTTATGACATACTGAGCTCATGCTGAGTTCAAGTTTGGAGACCTTTCCTGCAAGAAGCACATACAAGTCTATGGTGGGACACCAAATAACCTTGTCTGCCCTTGTGCCTCCCTCATCTGCCCTGGCCCAATCTCTCCCAGCCCTGTTACTATTTTAAAACAGATGTACACTGAAGCTTTGGAAATACTAATTCTCACCTGCTCTGCCTCCACGTGAGTTCATACAAACATGGTACTTAAGTCAGTCCTTGTCTTTGATTAGGATTTAATCTTTCTTTTTCTCAAGTCCCATAAATTAGATTTTTAGCTGGCAATGCTCTCAGATCCAACAGATAACAGTCTTTCTTGGCATCAGGCTGTTTCCAGCATCATTGCTAACATCATCTTTTGGGCATGACTGGCTACGTGCTCACAGCCATCATTCGGCACACAAGCTTTAAAAAGTGCCTTTCAGTCAGGAGAAAGCATTCTTCCTTCATGTTTAAATACAGTTCCTCCTAACTTTCTTGCCTCCCTTTCTCCAATATATTTTTTCTCCATTAAAATGCAAAGTAAATTGTACCTGGAAACTGCCCTTTAAAGAAGCAGGTCTCCACAACAGAGAGCGATGCATGTTTCTCCCATTATGCCCAGCAGTTTGCAGGGCTTTTCTAGGGACGCCTTTCCAAAAGAGCTGCTTTCTGTGGCCTCCTTCGCTTGTGACAGTATTGCTGAGACTTGTTCCAGAGGAGCCTCACTGATGACAAATAGCAGGCTAGATTCTGTGACAGGCTAGATTCCAAATCATATCCACCAGGAACTGAACTGAGACCACCAGCTTCAATTCCCACAGACACCCACACAGCCCCAGCTGATTCAGTTAATGACTCAAGAAACCCCAGAATGGAAAAAGAAATGTCAAATTATGTTTTTCCAAAGCTGGTGTAGAGCCTTGCATGATAACATACAGTCGAATAGCAATGAAATGGCATGTGGGGAACAGAAGAATGAGGGCCTACAGAAGAATGGAGGGCCTGAGGAGGAATGAGAATGGGCAAGGAGGAAGATATAATTTAAGCAGGACTTAAGAGTCATATTAGCATGGGGAATTGAGCAAATTGCTATAAGAGTAAATAGATTCTGGGCTGGGCTTTTTGTGTAAATGTTCTCTGTTTTCAAATTTTCCCAGCGCTCCTTCCTTTTAGTCTGGACAAACTGATGTTCCTTTGAAAGTGTTAATTAACCAATACTTCTTTTTTCCTGCCTTTTCCCTCAAGGTTACCCTGGGAAACAACAAAAAGACCAAATTGCTACCTTGTTCTCATGCAAAATTTAGAGCAGCTACAATATGGAAAGGCAAATTACTTCCAAAAGGCTTTCCCCACACATGGGCTCCTTGGGCAGACTGTAGCCTGATTTCAACCTCTGCTCACCTTTGAGCAACATACAGTTTCTGTAGGGTTGTGTGGGTGACACGGATGGCAAATCTCACTGCTTGTCTTCCAATGGACGAACAGCAATGCACACTCCACGTGTGAACTGCTTTGCAAGTTATTTTTCCACATGTTTGGTTCTAAATGTTTGCAAGAGGCCCTCAGGCAGTTCTCCCAGCCCTAAGATGTTACCATCTGGGCCTGTCAGTTCGAGAAATGTTGAGAAATCATGTGAACTCACTGCTAAAGTGAGGATTTACGGAAGACAGTATGCACCTATGTTTCTTCAACAACCTCCCAGCAGCCTTGAGTCAGTTTAAGTACCTGACTCACTAAAAGCAGGACTCATCATTAGGAGTTTTGTGTGTGTTCCTTTTGCCAGATTCACTTGAAAATTCAAAGAAATCCCTTAATCCCTTGTGTGTTGTTACAGTTCTGCCCAAGGAATGGGTATTTGTGAAGGTATCATTAGTACCAGCACAGAGAGGATCTCTGCAGTCAAGTGTAAGGTGGTGTTGGGGCAGCATGGTGTTCAGCAGAACCCCCACTCTGGAAGTGAACCTTGAAATACTGCTGGCAGGGATTGCCTGATATGGTTGCCTGATATAGCAAAAAAAATGGATTTGAAAATTCAGGAGGCCTTTTCAAGTCCTAAATATCCATGCAAATGTGCAGAAATATTCTCTTGTAAGGTTTTGAATAATTTCTTGCACTTGGTTTTTTTTAGTCACAAGTTACATTCTTTGGTTTTGGTTGTTTATAAGTAACCTCTTTAAACTCTTCTTGCCATTTTTGTGCAAGACGCAAAGTAGTCTTGGTTTCCAACCACAACTATTCCAAAGGTGTGACTTCTATCGCTTTCTAGTAGTCCCTGATTTTCTGCATTCTTGATCATTTCAAGACACCTTCTCAGCTGAGGACCCCAAGTTACAGTCAGCTTTGAAAAGTCTTGGCAGATTGAAATGAAAAGACATTTTCTTCTGGAAAAGTGAAGAAGAGCCATGGTAACTGTACGTAGAGATAATGTTAGGAAGACTGCACAGGAAAATAACTTACTTCTGCTCAGATTATAGTATGTGCATTTGGTTACTAGTCCTTGGTCTACGCTGAACAATAAAAAGAAATGTCATCACTAAAAGGAATTTGGATCAGAGAAATATTAACATAAATGCCTAGATATGGACATCCATTTGCCTCTCTCCCAATTTCAACCAGGTTTTGCATTAAAACATATAATAATGATACACAAATTCCTCAAATGACTGTGAATTTATCTGAAACCCATAGAGAAACTGGATCATTGAAACTCTGTATCCAGTAAAACGTATGGGAAAGGATGAAAAATAGAGTGTGTGCTAAATGGATCCAGCATTAGTGGCAAGTAATGAAAGGCACTAAGATCCTATTCAAAGTTGTAAGGGTAATACCCAGGAGTATGTTAATAGTGAATTATGGCCGTTATGCAGGCACCAGTGACAATATTTTAATGCTGTTCAGGTTGTCTGGTTTCTTTGCTTTTTGCTCTCTTTTCTTCTTAAAAGCTGGTCATTTGGTGATCATGAAATGTGATGTAATGGGAAGATCCTGTTCTCTCAAGGGTGCAAGAGTCTTCATTGACTTTGGCCAAAGGAAGAAAAGAAAGAGTTCTTCCTCCTTCCATGAGAAAGAGCACTGTAGTAGTTTTAACTGGTACTTTTTTTCCTGACTGGTGTCACAATCCAGTGACCAGTGGCAATAATACCAAAAAGGCCTCTTTTAACAAACAGTGCTTCCCATTTTGTTGTTCTAGTGAACTTCCCAAGAATGGAGGATGACTTTCCAAGCTCTGAGCAAGACTTTGAAGACAATGATCCAGGTTGGTACCCAAATGCCACATGGGCAATTTAGCTGTGGCAACTTGTGTTTTAGTATCAGATGCTATGATTACTCACAAACCTCAGCTTTAGTTGGTGTTATGCTCTAGAACACACTTAAGAACATACACTGAAGAGGTGGCTTGGCCTCTGGACAAAGATTTTAGTTTTGTTTTCCCATTTTCCTTTTTCAACAGCCAGCAAGCTTGCAAAGTCAATATATTGTATCTGTGTTACGACAAGTGAAACTGATCTTTCAAGCATTAATTGCTGCTTACATAGCATTTTGACTTATAAATGAAGAAAATTAAGTCTGAAAACTGTGACAGATTGTTTTCATAGTTTTGAATCCAGTGGCACTGGAAGGGCCAGAGTTTCAGGGGGTGTAAATTGCCAGCATGCTATGTAAATGGTCTGATGTGTAAAAGTGATTTAAGAGTGCCTAAATTTCTTGGTAGTTCAGTGCTTCACAGTATTTCTAGTCCTGGTTTAGTGAATCCTGCTGAAATATTCCCATATATATACTTACACCTTTTTAAGCCATCACAACTCCAAGTAAGTAATGTATAAAGGTGAGAGGGAATAAAAAGTGATCCCTGGATAATAAGTGCCCGTTCCACTGCAGATTACTTTGGATCGGATAGGAACGACACACTGTTCTCTACTAACTCTCCAGGAACTCCAAAGCTGGACAAAGAAAAAAGCTGGCTATACACCCTGGATCCCATCCTGGTGACCATTATAGCAATGAGCTCCCTCGGCGTCCTCCTCGGGGCCATCTGTGCTGGTCTGCTCCTCTACTGCACGTGCTCGTATGCCGGGCTGTCCTCACGGAGCTCCACCACACTGGAGAACTACAACTTTGAACTCTATGATGGCATCAAGCACAAGGTCAAGATGAACCACCAGAAATGCTGCTCAGAGGCCTGATGGGTGCCTGGGGATCACCCTTGGCATTGTGCCCCATGAGGTGGGCTGGCAGGGGGTACTTTTTTTGCTGTTTTCTATGGGAACTGAATGCCATAATAGGGAATGAGGGGAGCAAGAGGAGCGAGGGGAGTTGTTGCTCCTGCCAGCAGGTCCTGCTGGTGGGTTGCACTCTGCCAGGACTGAGGGGGTTTTCCTGCAAACCAGGTTGAGCTGGGTGAAGGAGGTAATGAGCCCCTCATTTGTTGGTTCATCTTCATTTTCTGCTGATGTGAGTGGCTGGGATGTGGTGAGGGAGGCTGGTTTACCTTTTGGATGTGAGAAACTAAATGTTGATCGTTATTTCCCACCTCCTTTCTCTGGTGAGTTGCTGAGAAGGCTGAGGGATTTCTTTAGAAATAACATAAACACACACACACACGCAGAGACCCTGTCCATATTAGACTCCATCCAGATATTGTTGTAGGGATTTGTGCACTTCACACTAAGAACAGGAAGCTGCAGTTTGCAGCCCTGAAAATGGAAGCATGTTGTTACCTTCAACTTTCCTTCTCGTGGTGGGGGAAAGCTGGGATACTGGCTTTAGTGTCAATGGTGACAACAGTGGTTTCTGAAATTATGAAGAAATAAAATAGAAAGGAAACCCTATGTGTAGAAGCACCTCTTTGAGAGAAGCTGAAGAGCCTTAAAGTGATTTGTGAATAAGAGCCATTTATTAAATCCAGATCTTTGATTGCAACAACTGATGCCTTCATCAGGAAGGCCTCTCTGTGAATCTCCCACCCCTCTTGAGCCTGCCATTTTTCTTTTTGTTATAATGAGAAAATTGCAGCAAACAAAAGATAGAGCCTGTCAGGTGTCCGGTGCTTAGGCAACGGCTTTGGGAAGGGGGCTTCACTTGGGGTTTGAATTGAGGTACAGTGCCAAGGCCTCTCCAAAGTGCCAGAGAGAGAAAATGAACAGGGAAGGAGGCTGGAGCTGTACCCACAGCCCCCGTGGTACAGCCTGGCCATGGTACCCACTGGCCTCCCTCACTTCCACGGTTTTCCCTTTCTCCCTGGAACTGGGGGGCATGAACTGGTGCCACCGGCACCGCTGGACCAAATGGCTGCTACCATATTCCCTTTGGAGCAAAGCTGCGCTGCTCCTGATCAGTAGCAAAAACCCCAAGTTTTATTTATGAGCTGTGCTTTTTTTTTACTTTGAACAAGTGCCTTAGAAGAAGTATCTGATGATCAGTGCTGTATCAAACAGCAAGTGAGGCCTTCATCCTTCCCTGCAAAACACTCTTCTTCACCACTCTCTGCCGGGTAGAGCCCAGTAGAACGAATCTGGTCCTTCTACTTTCAACTGGTCTGGCTACATTGTCTGGCAGCTGATACTTCTCCACTTACTACTGTGCTGTCGGAGAGGAGCATTAGGAAAACAACTGAACAGAGAAAAAGAATTCAAATGCTGGGTCCCAAACCAGTGTCTTAATTTCCAGTTCAGTACAGATGGATCACCTCCATTAGCTTGCACATACGTAAATGAGAAACCTTTCCAACACATTGGATTTCCTTTTTCAGGGGCTCCTTGGAAATACCTGACGTGTCTTGATTTGTACATTTCACCTGGCAAATAGTTGGGCTTGGGGATGGAATTTTTTTCTTCACTAACTGCAGAGCGACAAAGGTGTGATGTGCTGTGAAGCACAGTTTGCCCAGCCCCTGCAAACACATTGTGCAGGAAGCCAGGTGTTTGGGGAGAGGAGCAACATCTGGAGAGGAGATGAGCATGGACACATGAGCAGTGCCACAGCTGCTCCTCAGTACTGTGGGAATAGGAACATTTGTCTAGTGTTTCATGAAGAGCTCCCTCAGACAGTAAGTTTTTAGGAAAAAAAGAAAAGACTTCTCTGCTGTAAGAAAGACGCACGTGTTCTGGGGGAGCAGATACCAGCAGCTGCGTCATCAGAACATCCATGGTTCACACACACACGCAGAGATGCGCACACACAAAGGCCTTGGGTTTTTTAATTCACACTGTGCACCCGACAGAAACAGTAAATGTATCTCTGATTCTTCTTTTGAATCACCTTATTTCTTTTGGCGTTCTTCGCAGACAAATTCCACAGGGGTGTTATTTTACTGTACAAAAGAAACAGAGACAGTGAGAGGAAATGTACCAGACCATTTCAAAGCTGGATTGCTGCTGCTCAATGATTTTATCCCCTTCACATCATAGGAGAAGGGAAGGATGAATGGAAAAGGACCATACACTAGAAAAGCCAACTTAGGCAAACAATAGGTGAAAATATATAATTAAAAAGGTGATGTTATGGTGTCTAGAGAGAAGAGTTCATATATACATATATTCAGAAATAGTGTGTTTGCACACGCACGTGAATTCTCTGTATGTATCGTGTATGTGACTTATTCTGTGGGACTGACTCGTGTTAATGTATCTCTTGATCTGGGGCAGGAGAGTACTGCTGATCTTGGCACTAACATGGCACGGGCCCAGCGAAGCGCCCACCCTGCATGTCCCGCCTGCCCCTTGCAGATGGGGCAGGGCCCACGTGTGCACTTGCCAGGTGGGAGAAGGCCGAAAATGCTGCACAGCCAATACCTCACTTACCTCTGCTGGGTGCTTTACTGTTCTGCAGAAAACTGTGTTTGATTGTAACTTTAACAGGGAGGGGGGAAGTCATCAGTGCATTCAATTCATTGCATCCTCCTCTGCAAATAGATTAGGTTTGCTGATCACAATTCCCTCTGTGAACTTCAGAAAAGAAAAAAAAAGGTGTTAAGGCCTTTGCTTAAATGGGCTGTTGCCTCCACACCCTTCCTATGGCGAGGACATGTTGCTAATGGGCTGTAGTGCTGGGTGACTTCATTTTGTGGGAAGGTGCTGGAGGTGAGCATGGGAATTAAACCATTAAGAAATTATATGCAGAAATGGAACTTCTCCAAGGTTTGCAGTTCAAGGTATTTGATCGTTCACTGGCTGAGCCAGGACTTACGGACTTAAAGAGCTTTTACTGTGATTCTTCGGTGTAAAAAACAAACAAAACAAAACAAAAAAACCTGTGTTTATATGATTTGTATAAAAACCTTTTAAAATTACTATTTAATAAACATTATGGTAGAGATTATGTTTCAGTGGCTTTTTTATTAATGAAAAAGCAGCAACAAGGAACGCAAACTGAGAGGGCTGTGGGTGGCAGAAACCCCAAGGAAACGAGGCACCACTGGAGGCACACAGGCACACAGGGCCATGCCCACTGCTCTCCTTTGCTGCACACTGCCCATCCCTTTGGATTACCAAAATTGTGCCTCTCCCATCGAGGTGAATTGCGGCTTTAACACAGCCTCTCAGACCTGGGGACACCTGGCCCAAGAGCAGCATTTGAGACCAAACCCAAAAGTGGACACAGGTCCCTTATTCTCACCATGTGCCACTGCCCAGTGCTGCCAGCAATCCCGGAGAGGAGTGTGGTTTTAGGCTAAGAAAAATATAATTTAGAACTAAAGTGCATAGTGGGGGTCAGGCTGTCTGAGTCTGTCCACTCACCAGGGTGCAGGTGCTGATATCCAGGCATATCCCTGTCCTGTTTCCATGGACCTGCAAAGGGGGACAGTGACTGGGATGGTGTGGTTTTCTGCAGTTCAGCTTCAGTCTCATCCTTGAGCATCACAAGACAGTGGGGACTCCTGGCAAAGCCCAGTGGTAAGCCTGGCTCTGCATACATTTCTTTTCTACCCTCCCTCTGCTCTGTCCCACCACCCTGATGGTGGCCTAGGCCTGAGGAACCCTCGTGTCTCACAGGGGTCCTAACACCCTGCCAACTCTCCCTGCAGCTGGCACCCAGGAGCCAGTACGGAGCTGCAGAAGGGAGAAGCAGTGGGGCTGAACCCATGGCTTGGAAACTCTTATTTATGTTTGGGTACCCTGACAAATGAGAGCCAATCAATCAAGCCCCAAGCACCTTGAGAGCAAATGGAATTTTGCTTCTGTCTCCAACACAGTGGCCCCTCCCAAAGCGCCTGTGTGTTAAAGAGGGTCTTTAAGCGACGAAGGGTGGCTGGCAGCTTAGATGAAGATGACAGTGTAGCTGCAACCTTGACAGCTCTCCCCTCACCTAGGAATAAAGAACTGATGTGCAGATTGATACCTGGGGGAGAGGCTGTCAGAGAGCAGGATGGAGACGGCAGATAAGCGACTCAATCAGTGTCAGACCTGTCCTACCACAGCACCGCCTGTAAATCACTGAGGTTTAAGAGGAGCCTCTGCTAACCCGAGGAGCAGAGAGCAGGTAATAGGAAAACGGGCAGCAAAGGAGATGTGTGCTCCGGCTGAGGTTAAAAGCCTGCGAGCTGGGCTGCAGCTGCCTCCTGGGCACCAAGGGGAGGCAGGCACATACTTCAAGAAATTGAAATCTTCAGGGTTTTGTTTTCAGCACGAGGTGGGATTGCAATTGGGTGGGACGGCTCTGCAGCCGGCAGGACGGGGTGGGACCTGGGGTGTCTTGGTGCATTTGCCTTGCACACACGGGTATTCATTGCCAGCAGAGGCTGGACTGTAGGGGCCACAGGGGTGTTTTATGTGGCACAAGACTAATCAGAGGCTGAGCAGGCTAATGAAATTGATTTCACCATTCTCAGGCTGCTGCAAGATGGGGATCCAACTGCTCCAGCACATCCTCAAGATCTGATTGCAATCGTGTGTGCACCCTTGCTGTTTCCCTTGCCCCTTCTTTGAAATATTTCTTTGCTTTTGGGTTTAATAGGAAATCTTTTCAAATAATGACTTGCTCTCTGGACAGCTGGGGGCTTGGCAGTGAGGGGAGCCATGGGGCTGAGCTAATGACTGGATTCGTAATTAATTAATTGCAGGCAGGTGCAAGTGGAGCCTCCCGTTGTCTCTCTTCTGTCTCTCTGAAAAGCTCCTCTATCTCCTGGAGCCTGGCACTATCACCAACCATCCAACAGGATTCAGTGAAAACTGGTGCCAGCTTAGCCATGGAGAGTGACTGTGGCAGGCAGGGAGGCTGGTGCTCCCACCTCCTGTCTGCAGGGGCCATGGGAGCCTGTGGATGTTGCAGGATGTGTTGCCTGTCCATAACTGTCAGGCTCAGACCACGAGGATGAGCACCCATAAAGGAACCTTCCCTCCCCACGGCCCCTCCCCGAGGAAGTTGTATTGCTCTGTTTACTGTAGCTGAGCTGAAATAGTTCATACCTTCTCAGCTTACACCCCAAATGGGCCAAACCCACCAGGCCATGAGAGCTTTTGGTGACACCTGGTGAGCTGAACACTGGGGACCTGGCTGCAGCCAGTGCCACCACTGCTGGATCCCTGCTGTGTCCTTTCAGCCTTACTTTCACTGCTCAGCACAGCCCTGTGGTGTAAATACAGAGGGTGACCCTGAGTTTTGGCCTGTATACGTCTATAGCAAAATTTGCATTGAATTCAATAGATCCCTGTTGTCACTCACACTGATCAGGTAGGATTAGGCTTTCCTATCAATTCCTGTTACATGCAGTGACGCATCTGAGGCAAAAAACTCACCATGTCTAAAGCAGTTTAATAGGAAAATAACTAATCCTGAATGTGTCGAGAGGGAATGATTCCTCTCTAGGCACCTCTGTCATAATTCAGTTGTGCCACTAACATCTGAAATGGAAAGCACTGAATTAAACACTCAGCAGCTCTACCCCTGCCTTGGCCCCGGTGCCAAAAATCAAGGGAAGAAATATAGCCCTGCTTTTGTGTACTGCTGAGGTGGGTGGAGGGCTGCAGGATGATCCAGTGAGGGCGGGTAGCTCAGAACTGTTTGCTGCAAAAGACTTTGCTAACATGTCCTTGGTTAAATGTTTACAAATCTGGAGGAAATAGCTGTCCCAGATGTTGCTGATAATTTCCTGTCAGGTCCCTCCTGGCATGGTGCAGGGCTGCTTTGTCACCTTTAGATCAGTTGCCAATCTCATCCTTAATAACAGAGTTGACTTCTTTACAAACACTGTCAAAATTTCTAGCACTGTTTTTGCCCTTCTGGTCTCTCATGTTTATACAGAGTAACTCTGCCCTGGCTTCCATCCCAGCTCTCTTTGCAGCCCTCAAAGCACTCTCCCAAGTAGAGTGGCCTTCAGCAGAAGCACAGGGTACCGCACCAAAGGGCTGCGTGGAGCAACAAAGAAGCAGCCCTGGGCTGTGCAGCCCCTTGGGAAGCATTCCTCACGAGCAAAGGGTGTGAGCTCTTCCAGCAGCTTTCAGGGATAGCTATTGCCAAATGCATTTCAACCTCATATTTTAAGAAGACATTCAATGTGCTTACCAAGGCTGGGGAGCCCTTTACACCACAGCAATAATCCAGCACTCGGCCATGAAATCCTCAGCACAGTGTCACATCCATCCCTTTCAGTGGAGAAGTTTTATTAACTTAGGGCATGAAAAGTTTTGGAGAGCAAAAGTCTCTCTCCCTGTGAGAGAAATAAGGATGATTTAAGCAGTCTGGGTGTATTTGAGATGGAAAGCGAGTCCCCCAGCTGACACATCAGAGGGAAAAACTGTAAGCCGAGGCTGCATTTATTAAAGAAGGAAGCGGGGCTGTGCAAAGCCAACCTTTCTAAGCGCTCCACGAGAGCATTTTAATAAAAAGCACAACAAGCCCACAACAGATCATGTCTTGAAAGCCAAAAAAAAAAAAAAAAAAGTCAATTCCTGTCAAGTTTTGAAGGATCGTTTGAGCTTAAGGAAAAGAGAATTCCTGCTACGCTCCCCTCCCCTGCCCTCCGCTCCCGTGCACGGAGCAAAGCCACCCCAAACGCTGGCTGTGACACGCTGCAAATCACGCTGGCGAGCGGGAGTGGGGGCAGCAGCTGCCGGCCCTCCACGGGAAGGCCCACAGAAGGCTTGAAGCTTAGAGAAAATGGAATTTATAGTCAGAGCATTAAAATATTAAAGGGCCTTAAAGAACAACCATGAATCTGCTGGGGGGGGGGGGGGGGNGGCAGAGGAGAAGATATGAAGCCCAATCAGCCCCCCCCCCAAAAAAAAAAGAAAAAGTGATGAAGAGATTTTAGAGCATGAAGTATGAAAAGAAGAGGGAAAGCTAAGGAAGATAAGCAGTTGAAAGCAGAAGAGTGATTATAAAAATAGCAGCAGAACTACAAATGGAGGTAGAGGGAAAGAATTTTTTTAAATGGCCAAAAGTGCCCTGGTGGCACATGTATTTTTGACAATCTTACCCAGACTGCTTGATATTTTTGCAAATCAAAATTTATTGGGTGGGTTTCAACAGCTCAGACCCTGCATGGACAGAAGGAGGAGCAGCCCCCAGCACTCAGAACACCAGCTCTAAGCCACATGGCAAAGAGGGATGGGCACAAGCAGACACATATGGCCCCTGCATCCTCAAGCATAATGAGTGAAACTCCATTTCCAGAGACAGAGCAGCACTCACCAGGCAAATCCACACATGCTGCTCCCTACAAGCAGCAAAACACATCCCTGAACTGGGGCTTGTTTCCCCTGAGATGTGTCTCTGGGATGATCCCAGAGCTTCCCTGCGAGCCACGGCCATTGCATGTGGCCAAGCTGGTGACGCTCTGTTGTGCAAGAAGTCAGTGGGATGAGCCTGCCCAGCCCCACACCTTTCACTGCACGTCACCAGGACCCCTCCAGTGGGGTCTCCCCTGGTGGCAGCCATGCCCCACTGAGAGTGGAACAGCTGGGGATCATCCCTCAGTGCCTCAGGGGATGCTGCCACATTGTGTGAGGAGAGACCGCCAATCCAGCCAGGAGCCGTAGCCAGGACCCACCGTAAGTTGGGAAACAGCATGCAGTGAGGACTGGATTTATGAAATGCTGTCTGTAAGCCAGCCCTCCCTTCGAAATACTAAACAAAAAACAACATTCAGATACATTTCAGAGGAAAACACGAAGCATCTGGTTCCCTTCGCTGGTGTACATAGCAAGAGAAAAGTTGGCAGTACATTTGCTTACCATAAAAGAGAGAGCTATGCAAAAAAAAGCCACATTAGAGCAACGTTGCCCAAAACAGAGTTAAATGTCTGACTTGTTTTGAACGTGCTCATGGTGGAAATGTGAGCAAAGGTCAGTCCAAATTAATGAGAATCGCAAATTAATTGGCTGGGCTGGGATTGGCATTCTACCACCAGATCTTGCCCAGCAATAGTTATTTATCCATTTATTTCTTTTCCTGGATGAGAAGACATCCTGCAAACATCTAGAAAACCAGGCCTGGTGCTTCCTATATGTGACACATGCCATTTCAGGCAGAGAGGTGTGGCTTGCATGCACCTGTCCCCATCCTCACCGCATCCCTCTCCTGCACTGACACATGGAGGTGATGGGAGCTTGGTCCTCTGCTGAGAGGGCTTTCATGGGTAGTGATGACTCTGCCTAAACACCTCCTGCCCTCTGCCAAAAGCACCATGTTGAGGTCACCCATCCTTCACAGCCTGGACAGGGATGAGGATGAGGAAAGGCAGGGGAGCCACTTCCTGCTGTGGGCTGACCCATCACTGCTGCCCGTTGCTGCCACTGCAAGAAAATCCTGGTGCCTGGAAGGTGCCACTTCCCTGCCAACACATGGCAAGCCGATTGTGTCAAGGAGGGTGACAGATGTGCCTCCTCGGTTTTACGAAGCAAAGGGAGTTTACCACAGCTCTTTCTGACACAGAGGCTGCTGAAGCATCTAAAAACTTGGGTTTATTTTGGTTTAGGGGAAAGAGGGAGGAAGAAAAGACCAGTCCCCAGCTCTGGCTTTCCTCCTGGAAAGGGAAAACTATCTAAGTAACTCTTGCTTTTCTGAATTTCAAATACAAAAACACATCAGTGCCATTCAAGCAGCTCCTTCCAGCGTCAGCAGCAACACTCCAAAGGGATGGAGGAAGCATGGGGGGAAACATGCTGAAGTGGCCAAAGGCAAAGGTGGCAGCACAGTTAATCTCCATGGGTCTGTGTGCCTTGGTGATTCAAGGAGGGATGTGGTGCAAAGCACATTGGCCCATCTCCCTGGGACAAGGAGCCCCAGCCTTGTCACTGCCAGCTCTGTGGAGGCCAGATGCAGGCACAGCTATCAGCAAGGAGCATCCTAATCTGGGCCTGGTGGTATCACAGAGTCCCACTTGGATGCTGTTTCAAAAAATGTCTTTTTACTCCTTTTTTTTTTTCCAAAGGAAGAAGTTGGACTTTGAGATTAGAAACAATGTTAGCCTCAATTCAAGAGGAAGAGGTGGGCAAGAGCTGGCCCCTTTAAGACAATTTCACATCTTAGCTGCAGCCCAGACGTGCTGTTGGCATTGCCCCATCCAGGGCCACAGGCAGGCATGGGGCTCTGGGCACACACAGGATTAATTAGCCCCACTGACCACCATCAAACAGCCAGGGCTGTGCTGCCAATGCCGTCTCCAAAGCTCATTAAACCAGAGCAGTGCCACACTTGGCAATAAGCAGTGTACTGCTTTAGGTGTCATGATTAAACCATTCCAACAGCAATCTGCAGTCCCTGCCGAGCAGTGATGCCAGACTGCAGCATGTGAGGAGGGGGCTGTAATAGGACCTGCAGCTGAGCAGCTCTAAACCAGGATCTGTTTCAAGGGCTGAGGAGGAGAGTGAGGCTGGGTCAAATGGTGGAGGGTTTGGGAAGTAATCTGGGAGGACGGAAAGGGCTGCTTGTACCAGGGTATCTTGTAGTTCTGGTGTCACAAACAGGACATTGCTCAATGACTTAAAAAATTAACACCTGTGCCTGAGGTTATCAGCTTCAGAATAATGACAAGGTTGTGAATGCAGCAATGTTGCTGGAATTGAAGAGATTCAGCATTCTGACTCAGGAATAAATGATTATGCTTTTCCCAGATACTAGAGATGAAGGAGAGATAATGCTGATGAAGGGCAGGAAGCTATAGCACAACTACAGTGACTCATCACAGATGCCCAGGTGACCTGGCAGGCTAGGGAAATAGTTGCACAAGTTTTAACAAGCCCTGTTGACTGGGCATCTTCCTGATGTCCAAGAGATGCTCTGGTAAATTTGGATGGCAGTGGTAGGGTGCTGGGCTCCTATGACCAGGCAAGAGCACAGAGTCTCCTCTGGGCGTATGGGGATATTCACATCCTAAAAAACTGTGGCCAGGAGACCCAACATGCATCATAACCTTGTCCCTGACAAAAACAAACCCCTTCTTCTTCAAACAAGGAGGCTAATTATAAAACACCGTCAGTTGATGTCCCCATCTAGCCTAGGCAGGATACACTTTGGCTCAGTCTGCAAACATGGACAGCGCTGCCAGCCCTGTGCCCATACCATGCTCAGTATCCTGCACCTCTTCACTAAGCACAGATAACTACTGGATTCAATCCACTGTGGGACAAGAGCTGGGAGACCTGCTCCTTCTTGCTACCCCTCTGCCCTGCAGTCCCCATGTGGAGGGGATTCAGGGACACAGCCCAGGACACTCACCTGCATCCACACAAAGAAGTTGCAGTCTGCACGAGAGTATCCCCCCACGGAGAAGAAGGCTCCCAGCACCTGGTGCATCACTCACGGTAACCAGAGGGTTGAGGCTGGAGCTGACATCTGCTGGAGCTGCTGCCTAATGTGAGTCAGAAATGTTACCCAGGGTCTTAAAAGTAAAGTTTTGTTTGCACTTCCAGAGGAAGAAAATACACCCAGAAACCATATCTTAAAATAAATAAATAAATAAATAAATAAATAAAAATAAAAAAGAGGGAAAGCACGGAGATAAATACAATCCATTAGCAAATTAAATAGAATCAAGGCTGGAATTGTGTTTTAGTGGCATCAGTTCTTGCAAGAACCTCACGCTCCAGTCTCAGAGGGCATTGGCGAGGTAGGATGCTGCCTTTATACTGCTCCTTTGGTGCTCTGCTTACAGTGGGGATGAATTTAGGGAAAAAAGGATTATTTTAAAAAAACCTCACCCCTCTCTCTCTCCTCCATCAGCCTCCCTATGCAGTGATGGGGGATAATGAACTGCTGGGACTGTCATCCAAAGAGCTCTTAATGACAGTATTCACTCAGTCTGTGTAGCATTGGCTGTTCGCAGAGCTCTTGTTATGAATAGTTTTCAAGCTGTTTTGACTATTTTCTGTTACAAAGAGGAATTCACTGTTAGCTGCTTCTTTTCATCACTGAAGCTGGCCAACATAATCCACATGGAGCTGTGACACCATGGCCAATGGCTAACACTCCTGTTCTCTTGCCTCCACCTTTATGACAGTGGAGAAGGCAAGGCTGTCCCTCCCTGTCCCTTGCCTCCTGCTCACTGCTCCTTTTTTGGGCTCATGATCTGATTTTGCAGGTGGTGCTTCTCTAAACTATCTGGCTACGGTGTCCCAAGTTGCATGCCCTTGTGGTGCTGCACCCATGGGTTTTCATGGCACTGTCAAGCCCATGCCTCCGACTGTCCACTTTTGGGGGCTGTGAGTCCCCACTGCAGGCTTGGCAAGGGGAAGGAGACCCAGCCTGAGCTTCATCTGTGCTGCAGAGACACCATGAAGATGTGCTAAAGCAATCTGTTCTCCCATCTTTTCCCAGACCCTTTGCCGTGAGACACAATATTTTGGAGGGGCAGCTGAAATCTTGCTGGTGTTAATTTAGTTTCGGTCTGCTCACTGTTAACTTTGGGCTTGCTGCGCTTTTTGTGGCTCCTTTTCCATAAAGAAAGCTTATTTCTCTTAAAACAGGGCGAGAAGCAGCTTGGCACCACAGACACTTTAAAGATGTTTAAACATTTGCAAGAGGAAGCAAACACATTTTTTAAATATTATGAAAAGCACCTTGAACAACAACTTCTCAGCAAAAGCCCTCTGCAGGCTCCATCCTTTGCTGAAGGAGCCCATTGCTCAGCCTAGGAACATCTGAGGCTCAGTGCATCCCCCCCGACTTTTGTGCTACATCTCAGAATCCTGCTCTGGGCATGCTTTCCCACAGGGCCAGGACAGTGACTTGGGGCACTGAGTAGGAGATGAGCTCTGCTGAATCACAATATTATTAAAAAACAATGAGGGACATCCCACAGCAGCTCCTCTCTGTGGATGATAAAGAGGAAAGTAAGTTCACAACATACTTCAACACTGTCAAGTGAGCAGTGGTTCCTGAGCTACTCTTGGGTCTCACTGAGGTTTTCAGGCATCGTTTCACTGTACTCTACTTACATGAAATTGGGATATGACTCGTCTTTGTCTTTCCCCACATGAGGTTTTCCTACTGAAACCCTGATTTTCTGGTCAACATAAAACTTGAGTGGTGATTTTATTTTTAATGAATTGTGAGAAAAATTAGGGGTAGATAAGCACAAAAAATTTACCTGTCTGCTAATGTCCATACAGTTAATCCGTTTTTAAAACAAAAAGACATTTTCTGGCTAAAAACCTTCCCTTTGTAATATTTTGACTCTCCCCACATTTCAGTCTTCACTTGTCTTCTTGTTGTCCCTTCTGACACAGTACCATGTTCCTTGTGTTTCCCCACCAATTTTTCTTGGTAGAGCCACATCCCTGCCAGCCGGCTGGCCACAGGCACACAAATCACAGACACCAGGCATGGGAGCACTGACGGCCAGCAGAGACGATTAGATCATCTCGCCTGACCTTCCCTGATGCAGGGCTGAGTCTGGCATCCAATTATTCCTATACCAAGCCTGGTAACTCCTGCCTGGCTCAAGTGTATGGGGCAGAAATGCATCCTGTCTGGGTCTAAATATATCAAAGGCAAGGGAATGCGCTGCTCTCCTGGGTAGTTTAATCTTTATTAATACTCGCTTTTTAAAAGGTCTGTTTGATTCACAATTTGAATTTGTCTGGCTTCAGCTTCCAGGCGTGGGCTCATGTGATGCCTTTCTCCTCTAGATTAAACAGCCTTTTAATACCTGACTTTCTCTCCCCATGAAGGTACCTCACACAGCACAATTAAGTCACCTCTTGATCTTTTTAATAAGCTAAACAGGCTGAGCTCCTCTGGTTTCACATCGTAAGACGTTCCCCCAGCCCTTCCCAAGGATCAAGTCTCTAATACCACCTGATCCCATGCAGGGAGGATGCGTGGCAAAGCAGCCCTGTGCAGCTGATGAAATTAAGAAGCTTGAAGGAGACAGCAGCTTTTCTCTGCTGCTTGCTCCCCCAGCCAGCCTGTATTTTGGGGAGGTTGCTTAGGGGTGTCAGGTGAGGTTTCATACCTCTCCAGGGACCTCTCCACCCCAAGTTTCCCAGTCCTTGAGCAATGGGGAGGCAGTACCACAGCTGCTCATGTATGCATGAGATGCCAGACAATCAACAAAATTTAGGGCCGTTTCCTAGTGCGGGGAATTTGGGTGTTCCCAGAGCCACCATCTGCTTTACACCACACTGTCACACCAAGCCATCCCCATCAACTTTATCCATTCCTAAAATTCATAATTCCCTTTGGTTTTAGGTGTCATCGCTGCCATCACTCACCTGTCTCTATAGAGTCCCAGATGGCAGGCAGCAGCCTCCCACTCACGGCACCCATGGCATTTACTGACCAAAACAAGGAACTGGACAAGGCCCTTCTTCATTGAACATTCACCTGGAGGAACAACAAAACAGCATTAGCCAAAAAATGAAAGTCAATGCACATGCAATGCTGTGCACACATTATTGGCAAGAGTCATTAATTTTGATCCATTTTTAATATGTTTCCTTCTGAACTGGACCCCAAATGCCCCAGCCAATGCAAGCATAGATGGGGATATTTTGGGTGATGCAGTTTTACAGCCAGCCAGTCAGCCAGCCCGCCAGCCCACAAGCTGGATTTTAGCCATGGGCTTCAGCAATACTATTTCACACAACGTTATAACACTTTAGCTGGGAGGGTAGGCAGGGCCCCTTGCACTCTCCACCGGGTATTTGTCCTGCCTCAGAATCAATTACAGCAGAGACACTGTGTGCACTAGGATTGCTGCTTGGCACATATTTCAGCCCTGATATATGTTGCTCTGCTCTGCAACAAACGACTTAGATAAACCTCCAGGAGGTCGTGTCTGTCAGCAAGGTTTTTATTAGCTGAGCCATGCCCGTTCTCACAACAGAATGGCTACGTGGTAGAAAATTGTAAGCTGTTTCCCTTGGAGGGGGTGAGCCCTAAATGAGTTTCCCCGTCTCACTTTGGGAACACACTCGGATATTAAAGGGACCAGAGAGTATCATTACTGCCAGGTGATAAAAACAACCACTATTTGGAAAGACTGATGGCCTTTGTAGAAGCTCCCAACAGAAGCTTCATTCTGCACAGTGGATAATAACAGCCGTCTTGGGCTGAAATCCCAAAGCAGCTGCATTTTCCAAGGCTACAAAAGTGACTTCAGGATTCCTGGCGCCACGTTGCTCCAGCATCACTTTTTGGCAGTGACAAAGCCCAAGAGTGGTTAATATTCTTCAATGATCACAGCTTAAAGATGTCATCTGCTCTCTCCCTGCTTGCAGCTCTGCTTTCTGGATTGCCTTTCTGTCTCAGCAAGGGTGAGGTGTCAGTGGGAGCAGGAAAGCCCCTACCTAGGGCAGGAAAGCCAGCAAGCACATCTTCCCTCTTGCAATGGGAAGTAGAAAGTTTAAGCCTAAATCTCTGCCACTAAAATAGGTGCCAGCTTGCATTATGGCATCATGAAGACACCATTGCATCACTCTGCAGACATGACCTTTCACTACAGCTTCTTGTGCCCTGGGAGCAGGCAGCACCTTCCAGCACCATCTCCAGCCTACTTTAACCAGCTGCAGCACTCTGCCTGGCAATCACAACTCCCTGACCACTGGTCCTGGGGCAAGGTGCAGGCTGGGACATTCTCATTTTCCTGCAGCTCTCTTGGCCACAGTCACATTGAGCAGGTACCTGTCCCACCTGAGAAATGCCCACACTGCTCAGGAGCTACTGGGATCTTTCAAGGGTTTTGCCAGTCCCTGGGCCAGGGCTCCATAACAAGCACAGTGCTGCCACCAGCTCACCAGGGAGCCAGGCAGATCCCCACTGATTTACTGACCAGCTTAACAAATAGTTATTTTCTGTGCCCATTTCCTGCACCACTTCCCATTTCTACATCACTGATTCCACTGGTGACCTTGTGAGAGCCCAGAAGGACAGTGGAGCAGCATAGGGATGTGGTGAGGCTGTGGTGTGCCATCACCCCACCCACAGGACTGTCCACTGTGGCAGACCCCACAGCCCAGGGCAGGGTCTAAGCCATGGGTCTGTCTCTCACCAGTGTCCCTGCCCCAAGGCAGAGCTGAAACGGGGGCACATCTACCAGAGGGCAAATAAAAAAGCAACAGCGCATTTCAGCTCACCTACTGTTTGTGCCTTCCCCTTGCCTGCACAGGGAGTTTGGCTGTGCAAGCCTAGGGGTGTCAACCAGCCCCTTGCACACCCGGTGCTGGAGCTGAGGGCTGTGCACAGCAGCCACAGGCTGCACCAGAACTACCCCACACAGAGCACGGGCTTCATTTGCTTTCACAACAAGGTACGCTGTTGCCAGTGTCACTTGCATTCAGCCCTGACATCTATTCATCCAGCTCAAGTGCTTTTTTCTATATGGGTTTTCTTGGCTGTTTTCTCTAGATGAAGATTTTCTGAAGAATGCTGGTTCCCTTTGTAACCTTTCAAGAGTCCTCTCAGTATGAAGTTCTCTTCACATCATCTCCAACAAATGCAGGTAATAAAGTCACAGCAGATTTATGAGTTTGAGAACCTCATTATATCTATGTACCCATCAAGAAAAGGAGCTGTCTTTAAAAGAGGCAGGGGATGGATTTTGCTGTTATCCATTGTTTAAAAAGATGAAGAAAAAGAAACCGTCTTCAAGCCTTCCCAGCCCCAATTGTGTAAAAACATCCTCTGAACTCACCAAGCACAGTGCTGGCCTATTCCAACGTCAAGACAAGGCCCTGCAGCTCTATAGAGAGTCAAAAAAACCCAGCTCCATGCCTGTGCATCTCTGCCAAGCACCTCAGCTGGCACCAACTTCAGACCAAGCCACAGTGTTGCTGTGGATGACAATCAGTCCAGGTGGACTCTGCTCTTGGAGACCTGTTAGAGACAAATTAGAACAGCTTGTGAAGGGCAATGGCAGCTCACTGCTGCTGTCTGCCTGTGGAGATGAACATCCTCAGCAAGCAGCAGGGTAAAAAGGGAGCTCCCCCCACAGTGTCCATACTCTTGAGGGTCCCCAAAGCCATGATACCATGCCCACAAAGCATAGGTTTTGGCTATGGAGCCCAAATAGGACTGCTATGCTACTGCTATTCATCCCAGCATAGACCCCACACCACAGCCCACCCACTCTGGCAGCAGCTTGCCATGAAGGACAAAGGCTGCAAGCAAACAATTAGGGAGCAGAAAGAGAGCCAGGGGGACCAGCAGCCTTCAGAAGAAGTGAGGGGTCAGGAAAGCAGTGACAATCCCCTGACCCATCTCATGCAGCATTGATGACATGGCCCTGGTGAGCCGTCACAGCAAGCACTTGCTCCCAGGCTCCATGGGAGCCATGCAGCCAGCTCCTCGCCTGTTCCCATGCTCTCTGCTGTTGCTTTCCCAGCAGCCAAGCCAGCTCTCCTCCAGGATGCTCCATTTGCCTGTGCCTGTGGGGATGGAGGCAGGAAGGGCTGACACTGACGACATTCATAGGCAGAAGCTTCTGGGTGGTGTCAGAGAGGGTTAAACAAGCACATTAGGAGGATCCAGTTTGGGGGATTGTGGTAACGGGTCATGTGTTTGCCAGGTTCTTCGACCACATCAGTCAGGGTTTTGTAATGGCTGAAGTCCCACTTGGGAAATACATTTTCCAGGCATGGTTCCAGTCAAAAGGCAGCTCTGTAGCCCTATTGTGAGCACAATTTTGCAGCTTTTTTGCAAATGGTCAGAGACCTGTCTAGCATCTCTCCCAGCCCATCTCTCCCATCTCTCATTCCCAAATCGCTCAGCCTTGGAGGAAGAGAAGCCTTTGGGCTCATCCCACAGGAGAAGGGCCCAGATCTGTGAGTTACATTGTCCAGGGCAGGTCAGAGACTGGGACTGAAGCGGGCACACCAGCATGTGACAGACAGCTGGCATGAAATCATGGCTTCCACAAGGTCAACAGTACTTTGGTCACCAGTTTACAGCCACAATTTCGGCTTCAAAATGCTGGCGTCTGGGGCCTTCAGTCACTCCCTGCTCTGTTTCACAGATATGGAGCCTCTTTCTCTGCAAACATAACAAATCAGTTTTGATCTTTCCCATCAGCCTCTTTTGCAAACACACATCCCGTGCGACATCTCTGCTTATACATCAAAACATTTGGCACAACAAAGCAGAAACCTGTTCTTCCTGTCAACTAAAAAATTAATTAGGGCAGAACCCTGAGTCTGAACAAATAAGCAAAAATCCCACCTCCCTCCAGCTCTTTAAGCAAAAACCTCTATGCAAGGATTAACTGCCAGTGAGCAGTCACAGCTTTTTCATTTGAAAGGTGACTGGTCTGCAGATGAAATGTCAGAGTTTACTTTGCAAACACTTCCTGTTTTTTTACAAAAGAACAGGGTAAAAGCCCACCCTCAGCCATTGCAAATCATCACTGTTGTATGAAGCAAAATATCATGTCCCATCTGAAAAAATTAGTTCATGATTTTGTTTCATGCTGATCTAATTTGTGAGCCATGGAGAGGCACAGCCGGTGTTTGAAGAGTTTAATAAATCACTACATGTGTAGCACTAAATCCAGTCCCTAATGGGATGGGACCCCCTTGATCTGTAGCACCCCTGGCCTCAGTTTGCTGGACCCTCTGTGCTTTAGCACCGCCCAGACCCTGCAGCTCAGGGCACCCACCTGACGTTTGGGCGGGGTACATGTACAGCAGCTGAGGGGCTGCTCCTTCGCAGGGACTTCACCCCTGGAAACCTCTTGTCAACAACAGTATCTGAGGGAAGCAGCACTTCCATAAGCTGTGCCAAAGGAGGAAGGCTTTGGAGGGGAGCAGTTGGTGGATGCCCGGCTGAATGGCAGCTGACAGCAGATGTGTTCGTGCCCTGCAAAAGTGAGTGTACAAACCCCAGTGCATCCCATGCCACTGTGCCAGCAAAGGGCCCAATGCCAGAGCATGGGGCTCCACAATGTCCCCTTGGTCTCAGTGAGATGGGGCAGCAGTGACACTGATGGAGCATTTCACCACCTCCAAGCTGGAAGGAGACAGGGAGCTGCAGGCTGGAGTGACCACTACCAGCACACCAGCTTCTTCTCCCTCTTCTCATAGCACAGCATTAAATACAGCTGATAGGGGAGTTTTGGTTCAATCTAGAGACAGATTTCAGTGCAAGAGTCAGCAAAAATTTTTTCTGCTTGAAAAAAAAAGCCAATCAGGAGTAGAGACAAAGTCTGATTTACAAAAGAGGGGGAAAACCAATCCACAGAGAAAAGAGACAACAGTTTTGGCCAACACAGGATGGCTCCATTAAATAAAACAACCTGTCATTTGCATTCACTTGGCAAGTGACTAGACCTGAACTTGGCTGCACACTTGATGATCCACCATTACTTTCCAGGGAGGAGGTTGAAATATTCTTATTCCTCCTATTCATTAGGCCAAAGTAATTCTCTTAATGCCATGGAACCAGCCATGGACAAGATGCTGCACATAATGTCATTGGCAGTGTTGCTAAATGAAATCCCTCTGCAAGCAGCCGGGGGAATCAATACTCACAGTAATTTGTCCTTCCAAGTTTTCCTCCCACGCCTTCTTATTTGTGGTGTCAGTTGGTGCCAGCTCCATCTACCTCAGCTGTGTGCAGGGTATGGAGGGTCTTGGGGCCAGGTAAGTGCCCCAGTAAGGTGCTCTGCTTCTGCTACTCTCCTCCATTTGGGAGCCACCTCCCAGCTCTGTGGGCAGCACCTCTGTGTGTTGCTGTGGGGCAGGCAGGCTTTGTTGCAGGACTGATCAGGAGCTGAAATAGATGTATGAGGTGCTCTTCCCTGGCTTCGTGGAGTATAAAGGGCTGATTTTATAACACATAACAGAAAAGAATCATGGCTTTTTCCAGTAATTGGAAATACAGCAAAGTCTTAATTAAATTATTAGCCAGAAATTCAGCTTTTGTTAGGTGATGCTGCCACACCACGGCAAACATGTAAGGCCATCAGCAAGCACAGGGCCCAGGGACAGCCTGGCCCTCACACATTAGCTGGAGTATATCTTTATTGCTTCATGAGCCCTTTCTTCAGAGCACATTAAACATCAATATCTCAGCACTCAATGTCACCCAATATTATATCAAATTATTAGTGGAAGGTTAATCATTACAAAAAGAAGAGGTCTCAGCTGACATTTCACTCATTTCCTACGTAGAAGCCCTATCATTACCACAGCAGCACAAAGATTTGGGCTCGGTGGCACCTGAATGCATCACTGTGACTGATAGGTAGAGGGAGAAGGGTCCCCATCTGTCCACAACCAAAAGAAGGGACATGCCCAAGGGCCAGACAAGTTCCAGCCAAATTGCCAGCATGGGAGCCAACTCAGTGGCAGAATCTTCCCCCAGGATTAGGCCTGAGACAGGGTCCCAGTTGCAGCTGCCTTCGCCCCACAGGGCAGCCAGCCAGGAGCCCTGCAGACCCAGGGAGGTCTGCATGGCAGGAGGGGGGCCCTTTAGTGTTTTGTCCTGTCATAAAAAAATTTATATTACCAAGTTCAAATCCTTGTGTTTCTTTTCTGCTGGCATAATAACTTTGAAATGTATTATTGCTGAGACACTCGCCTCTCTCTGCCAACAACTCCCTGGAGAAAAGCACTAGCAGAAGAAAAGAACTTTTTACAGCTTCTTCATAAAAGAAGTCAGCAATCCACTGGACCTAATCAACTCTTCCTAGGGAGACAGAGCCTCAGCTGCAGTAAACCAGTGGAGTCTCACTGGTATGTCAGAGAGAATGCTCCAAATTTGCTCTGTACCCTAGCCAGTCTCTTCCATGGAAGCAAAAATTTGTGTTGCTGCCTCCTCTGCCAGCCATGCTAGGAAAGGGTGGCAGACCAATACTTCAGTCTAGGAAGAACTAATAGGAAAAGAGAAGCATTTAAGTAAAACTACTCACTAACACTATAGCTCTCCTCACCGGGTCAGCCTCCCAATGCATCTGGACAGCTGGATGGTGTGCATGAAGAGAATCCATAGCTGATTTAGGATAACAGCCTAAATCAGGTGGGTTTTAGGCTGCTCTTTTCACTCAGCCGTGGAACACCAGTGCCAGAATCTCAGCGAGAGCCACATTAGTGGCTGGTCTTTCCACTGCCATGAGCTGTGCCATCTGCAGGAGAAGACTTTCATTTCAGAAAGCACCTCACAGCCTCTGAGCTAATTTTCCCTGCTCCCACAGACAAAGGCAGCCACAGATGTGGTTGCACTTTGATTATTTTTTTTTAAATCATTTGAGAAATCGTCTTGCCAGAGAACAGTTGGAAATGATAGTCCTAAGCAGAGGCCGCTCAGCTGGCAGACTTTGAAATCAGGCTATTGCATTAAGCGTTTAAACTGGAAAAATAAGTGGTTTGGCAATGAGGCAGTAGATCAAAACCTGATGCTCTGCAGGATGAGGGCTGAACCAGGCAGGGTGTCCCTGCCACAGGCAGCTCTGACCTCAGCCAGGAGCAACCCATGTCACTTTGCCTTGCTTCCCTTCACCCATCACCCAGGACACCTCTCAGCCAGCAGTGTGTTCAGACACAGAGTGGCAGAACAGGTCAGCAGGTTTTGATCCACACTGCAAAAACTGGATCCCAGTGCTGTTGTTTCTGGAGCAGCAGCAGCAGGTGGCTACAGCCACCTGAGAAACCAAGCGGTATGAGGCAATGGTTTGGGGCAGACCACAGGGGACTACTTCTTCCCTTCCTTCAATTCCTAGTGGAGAAATAGAAAGGCAAGTGTAATCAATTTGGCGTTTATCTATTTACTATGAGCACATACTAAAGACTCATAACAGATCTCCTCCCCCACCTTTGGCAGCCAGCCTACATGTTGGCAAGCAAAAGATGTTATCTTGAAGATTCACTGCAATACCCTGAGTCATGCTGGAAGTCCAAATCCATCAGGAAGCCTGCTGAAGTTAAGGACCTAACACAGAGACACTGCCTTCTCATGTATTGCTCATAGCAACATTCACCAGGTCGGATCCTCCACACCACCAGCACCAAGGGGGCTCACAGCCAGCAACATTTCACCTGCCTGTTCTACGGAGTGGGAGATACGAGAGTGCTGGCCACAGGACTCAGATGACAAGAGCACCTCTCCACCAAAGCTCTGCCCCTGACTGGGCTTTAATTGAAACTCCAGCTAAACCTCACCTTTCTATGCCAAGTGAGGTTGCTGAAGTGGCTGCCTCGGGGCTCTGGGCTGTGGGGAGACAGTGTAAGCCTGGGTACGTGACAGGAGTGAAGGCAGTGGAGCTAAACTGATTTACATCAGCTGAGGAACTACCTCACGGTTGGGCAACAGAGCATAGCGACTGAGGGGAGGAATAGCAAATTCAAAGCCCAGCATTAGCACAATGCTCAGCTGAGCAACTCAAAGACTCAAAGGAGAAAAATTCAAACCATGCAGCAGCCTTAAATCAGGTGGATTTGGATGCTGAGAGCCTTAGGTTCATGCCCCCATCAGGCAAATTTGGACTTGCCCAACAGAAACCCAAACATTTTAGGGGGGGGCAAGAGAGGACTCCTTCTCCCAAACTGTAAAGTTTTCTGTAAAAGCAGGTATTGATTCCCACTATTTCAGTGACCAGTCACTTTCAGAGTAGCCAGTACTTAACAGAAATAAAGTCCCATGGCCTCTGCAGATGATGGATACTGTGGTAGCCCTCAGCAAACAGCAGAGCCTGGACCACAAAACATGCTTTCATTAGAATGGGTAGCAACAAGTTTTCAGACATTTCCTGGACAAAAAAACAGCACAGGAAAATGCCGCACCACTGAAATCCATTTGAGGAAAAGGGGGGGCTAATAGGGGGCTCTGCAGTCTGCAATGGCACAGAGGTTGCAGTTGTACATCAGGACCACATTTTGGGGTGGGGCAGACACAAAGTGCATCACGTCATGGTCATCTGCAGACTACCAGATGGATTTAGCAGATTTGTGGCAGCTGTTAGCTATTGCAGGGAGATGTATAGATCTGAAGGCTAAAGGATCAGATAAAATCATTTAATATGAACTTCTGCAAGACACAGGGCACGGAAACACAAGTCCATAATTTCTGTCTGCCCCAGGCTTGTCTTTTAGAGAGATCTTCAATCTGGATTTGAAGATATCAAAGGATGGAAACTCTATCATCCCCAGGTACATTAGTAGGTAATCTTAACAAGGGAGTCACCCCATTTTACCTGTCTTCATCTTTCAGGCATTGTATATTGTTATGCCTTTGTCCTCCAAATTAAACAGCCCTCTGCTCCCAGAAGTCTCATTCTTAAAAAAGTATTTAGAGATGATGATCCAAGTCACCTCTTAACCTTTCCTTTGTTATGCTAAATTAGTTTAAACTTCCTTCAAGGCTCCCTCCAGGGAAAGTTTTCCAGCCTCTGAACCACCTTCTCTCCCTGGGCAGCCCCTGTCAGCCCCTCAGGCCAGCTTCCCCACCAAAGGAGCTGGCTTGATTGAGCAGGAAGCCAAGGCTGATTAAGCAAATCACTCTGGACAGTAAGGAAACTTGCTGCTGGTCACACCCATGGTGTCCAGAGGCTTTCACAAAACTTCCTTGTCCCAGACTGGACATGCTGATACCCGACCATCATCCCTCCACAATTTCCCTGCCAATGGCACCCTCCCTGCTGCCCCTGCTGCTGCCATCACCCCTGGCTTTCCCAGCACCAAGGCAGCAGGGGATGCTGTGCACAACCAAATCTGCAAAGCAATTAATTACCAGTGATAATTAACCTCTTCGATTACTTTTATGCCCTCCCAACAAAACTATGGGGTGCTTTTGTTTACTTGCTGCGTGACAACTGCTTGATGGATTTATATGAAGTAAATTAATAAATAGGCAGTACCCATGGCAAGAAATAATTGGGAGGACTTAATGTCACTGATTAAATTATCCATTCAAAAAGCAAGCATTCTAGCAAAGCTTTTCTCTTGACTCCTACATCTGCACATCAGGAGCTCAGTGCCTGCCAGGCCACCTCTCCCGGCGCCGCTGCATCTCTCCTTAAAGCCCAGCTCTGCCGCAGCACTTCAAAGCCACGTGGCGGTGGCTGACAGCGAGGATGACATTTGCCACATTGATCTTCACCACCACATCATTACCCCTACTGTCCTATCACCCGTCCTCTGCCCACTCTTCCGTGACTGCCCCCCGAGCCCCACGCTGCCATTTCCAGCTCCTCAACGCAGGGGACTGCTGGGTTCAGCTGGACAGTGCAGGTCGCAGCCTTGATCCTCGCTGGCGCCCTCCCTGGCCGTGCCCGGCCGTGGGGCCGGGGCTGTGCACGGCGCGGTCCCCGCGGGCTCCGGGGCGGCCCCAGCGCGGCACAGCGGGCGGAGCGCGGAGTCCGCTCGGTGCCTGAGCCCTGAGCTCCACCTAGCGGGACCCGGCCTAGCAGGGCCGGGCCGCAGGGCAGCGGGACATCGCGCTGCTGCCGGGCTCTGCCAGCCCTCGCCCAAACCTCCAGCCACCGCCTGGCTGCCCACGGGGCCCGTGTCTGTGCAGAGGAGACCAGAGCCGGGCAGAGGGTTCGGGGGTTTAATCTCTAAGATGAGCCCGTAATGACAATCAAGAGACCCCGTGCTGCCAAGAAAGGGAGCTGGAGGAACTTGGCAACGGGATGTCCCTGCACACCCGGCCCCAGAAGAAATAGCCTCTAAAGGACCATCCACAAGCCTCAAATACCCTTGGGCAGATGCACACGATGCACAGTGCAGCCCACAGAGCCTTGCAGGGCAGAGCTGGCATACAGGCTAGTGTAGGAAAGTATGAGACCAACCCAGAAGGCTCCTGTACCTTGGGCAGAGCAAGCAAGTCCCAGGGTCAGTTTGGCCAAGGAATCCAATGGGGCAAGGAACATGTGCATCTTCCCCCTTTTCCAAGTGCTTTAGTGGCATAAAGCCAGCACCGATACCAGCTGCAGGCTTTCTAAATCACACTTTGCCTCTATTCTCTCTGGCTCTTATCTCTCCCTCAAAGATTCTGCACTAAAACACTGATGGAAAAGTTCACAGGTTGCTTTCATGAGTTCATAAGTTACTTATAATCTGCTGGCTGTGCAAGTATAGTTCGTTAGAGTTCTTTAGATTTAATATTCTCTGTAAACTTGGAGAAGGGATGCAAACAGACTCAAGGGCCAGGTGACATTTTCAGACACTGCTCTGCTCCTGAAATCACAAGGTTTGAGCTTTGCACCCCATTCCCCATGGAGAATTAACACGTTCCTCCCACCACAGAGGGAAGATTAGGTAGTTACTTCTGGCATTACTCTTTGCCCAAAGACCACAGTATTTGGTGTTCCTTTGGGGTCCTGAGTGTGCACGCACTTGGCATGGTGTGAGAGGACCTGCTGCCCAAACCTAGTGCCCAACTGGTGTTCTTAATGCCCATATTCCAGGTGGGAGGGAGGTGGATCAGGCATCCTTCTGGTCAGGTCTCGTTCCCCCACCATCTTAAAAAAAAATATTCCAACACAGAACATCATGAGATTTGCCTTAAAAAGTTAAAGAAAGCAACAAATGTTGGGTTTACTTACTGTCTTCATTTGAGTTAATGGGACAAGAGTTTAGTTTTTCCTCTGCAGCATTGAGAGTAGCCACTTTCTTCTTTTTAAGGAAGAGTAGAGCTTCTCACTGAGGCTTTAGGGAAAATTCAGTTGCTGGAAGGACTGGCAGCAGAGGCGCCCTTCTTCCTGCAGGATGAAGAAGAGGTGCAACCAGCCTCTGTGTTTCTGCAGTTCTGTGCTGACATTTTTATTCTGCATTGCTCCTTATCAGCTCAGGGCCAGCCTGGCCCACAGGCAGCTGATGACATTTCTAGTCATCGGCATTTTTCCAGTTGAGCTGAGATTAAGCCAGTGTCTTCTCATAAGGACTTGCACATTAAAGAACTGGAAGAGCTCTAGCAGCCTCATCAACGACCTAGGATTTCCCATGGTCTCGAGTGCAGTGTGTTTCAGAGCTGATGCTACATGCTGCATGTGCATCTGGAAAGGTCCAGGGAGGGCTGACAGCTGAGCAAGCAGGGTGGTCTGCCAGCACACAGACCTCAGGCGCTGTGGAGACCTTGACTGGCTGCTTCCACCTGGTGAATCAAATGAGTCCAGACATCACCCACCTCCTCTGTGCACTTGCACCAGGAAAGAGAGAATAAATTGTAAATTAGGGTCTGCAACAGTGTCACCAATGATACTCCTGCCTGCACCCCGGCTGCCCACCTGTCACAGGAGAGTTGGTTCTGACCTTGTTTTATGGAGGCTGCATCATGAATCCCTCCACCTAAACCCCTCTCCTGGCCCAAGCCCACGCCAGGTGAGCCACTCAATGTCTTGCCTTGGGTTTAAGGGAGTCTGACCCCTTCTACCCTTGTCTGTGTTGACTGGGGTGTGGCTTAAATGTACATTGACCCTCTCCATGAATAGCATTGGGCACCCGATTCCCAAATTGTGTTTGACGCTCCAGGGCAGAAGTCCATGCAGAGAATGCCAAATGGTCTTAGTCAGCTTTTTTGCGCCTGAAAACATCACCACTTTAAAGTCTTTTAGCTCTGCCTTTCCCTGGATGTATCAAGAACTTGACTCAAACGCACACAGCCTGTAGCCCTGTGAGACATCAAGGCTTGGGTATGTAAAAGCATATGGAGAAATGCATTTCTCCATATACTGAAGCTTGGTTTTACATGGTCTGGAAATTGCAGAATGGAGGAAAGAGCAAGACGGTTAAGAAATGACAGTGTGTCTTATGGATGCACACATACATACCCAATACACCTGGCTCAGTTCACACTGAGGAATCCTGTGCCTCCACATTGGCACACTGGCAGGGCAGGCTGTGGCTTGCTCAGATATTTATCCACAGATTCACAGCTAACAAAGTAGGTGATAGCATTTAGGAAGGCAGAAAAAATGGCCTGTGTGTCTTGGCAAGTGTCTGTAATAACAAACAACAGTAATCATAATAATAACAAAAATTACAATAATCATAAGAAACAGTAATAAAGGACCTTGCGTGCTGCCAGCTGGACTGAATTGCCTGTGCAGAGCAGCCTACAAGCTCTCCCCCCTCTGAAAGCAAAGATGCCACATTATTAAACAGTTCCTTATCTGGAGAGAGCCAATGAGTGTGGGCTGCTTCCCCTGGTCTCCTTACCCCCAATGAAATCTTCCACCATCAACGAACAAATCACTTGCATCATAGGCATTAGCCAGAAATCAAAGCCCTGGCAAGTTATTATTGCCCTGACACTCTTCCCAAGAGGAGGCTAATGCTGAGCTCTTTATCCCTCCTGTGTTCCTGCTTTCCTGACACACTTTGATTTTTTTGCATTTGCAGGTAATTCAGCTCCATTTGATCACAGCTCATTCGCCTGCCTAATGACTTCACATCGTCCGTCTGCCCTGTGGAGCAGCCGCCGCCACAGCAGCTCGCTCTGCCTGTCCCACCCGCATGCTCAACCTGGTGTTTTCTCAGCAATTAGGCTTGGAAATATGTTTCCTTCTTATCCAGCACAAGGGCCAAGATGTGAAGCTGCGAGTGCCAGCCTTGCACGGCACTGCCCACAGCCAGACCAACGAGGAGACGGCAGCCTTAGCCCTTTCTGAGAGGTGAGGAAACCTCACCTCACATCAGCTGTTCCAGCAACTGAGTGTTAGAATTAAAATTAGGATTTGTCATGTGTTGTACTCCATGTGTCCCTGGGGCTTCTGGCTCCTGGCTGGGCAGCAGAGAGCCAAAGAAACAGGTCAGTGCCATGAGCCTCTGACTTGCCACCCACAAAGCAACCTGGCAGATGAGATGCCTGCCTAAAACATCACTTTGGATTCTAAGAACAACATTTTATTTCCCTGGGAAGGCCCCGTGGGCCCTCACCCCAGCAGCCCCACAGGTAAATAGTTCAGGGCTGCCACAGGCAGGGCTGCAACAAGTTGCTGCCTTGGCCAGTTGTGCATCCCTCCCCCTAGCCCCCTGTTGAAGCTCCCCTCTCCTCGCTCCATGAGGAAGCAGCTGTTGTCACTACCTGCCTCTGTGGAGCACAAGGGGCCAGGGAACAAACTCCACCCATATTCCCCAGCATGAGGTCCCACTGGATGGGCTGTGAGGGTGTTGGAGCTGCCTGAGCCCCTCTAGCCTGGGAGCATTACAGGAGAGCTCTGCCTCCTGACCCGAGCCCCAGGACATGACAAAAAGCCATGTGTGCTGACAGAGAGCACAGCAGTGGCCTTCCTGTGTGCTGTCGGGATGAGGGTTTGGAGCTGTTATGTTTTCTGTATACAGTGAGATCAAAATATGATCTTTCAAAATGACTTAAGATTAGCTGGAGGGAAACAACAGAGGTGGGGAGCACAGCGCATCCCTGCTCGATTTAACTGCTTGCACACCACACACACATTGCTCTTCTGCAAAGCGCAGGCAATGTAGCCCTGCTGGGCTCCAGAAAATTGCACCCTTGGCTAAGGACTTCTGGGTCCTCTTCATTAGTGGCCAAGGCTGTGTTGGAATCAGTGAGGACCAAGCAGGTCCCCTGGACTTAAATCTTACCTTCCAGCTCTGGTACAGAGTCTCTGGTACAGCTTCTTAGCTGGGCTAGGGTACCCCAGTGTGAGATCCAGGGTGAATTTTGAGTCCTCAGTAATAATCAGGTGTGCCCAAAGGAACCTCAAAGAGCTGTTCTCAAAGCCACTGGAGGACAGGGGAAGAGCAGGAGCTGCTGTTTTGGCAGGGATCATCGGCATCACATAAACAATGCTGGACATGCTGAGGAGCCATCTCCACTATGCTGTGCACAGCCACACCAGCCTGCCTGCTTGCCAGCCAACCAAACAGCTCTGCAGAGCAAATTCCAGTTGTTTACATGCTTAAGATATGCAGATGCATGAGGCACAAGCCTCAGACACCAAAATACCTCATTGTACTTGCAAATGAAGCAGCTCAGTATTTAAGTGACAGAATTTGCAGGTGCCATTAATTTTCCCCACAGTTTGGTGTCTGGTGTTAACTGGAGGCAAGAGACTTGTAAACAGGAGAGCACACCTGCGTTTTAAGACTGCCTTAAAATCAGTGACAAAACAGCTACAAAATCAAGAACCAAACTAAGGCAAGCTGGTGAAGTCTGCAGAAGGGCCACCACAGCAGGACAGGGCAGATGTTGTCACTTGTGGAACCAGGTAGGCACAGTTGCTGTGTCCCTAAATGAACCATGAGATCCACTTACCCAACAGCCTGTTAATCTTGCTGCTGCTGCTGGCCAGTCTGTTCTCTCTGCTGAAGGAGAGCCCAGGTGATGAATATCCAACAGGAACTTTCTCATCACAAAAGAGGAAAAAATAATCAGCAAGTGATAACACTCATCTTTCCCATTGGACTGTCACGGGTAACTGCCAAAAAATGTTCAGAGTGGAAGATGAAAAGCTTAAAGAGGTTCATTACACCTAAAGATTGAGATACATGTTCAGAGCAGCAGTTAGGAAGGGAGTAACATCAACATGAATCTGCAGGTCTTCAGCAAATAAATGCATCTTACCCAGCATCCCCAGCAAAGGGCTGGTTAAGGAAGGGGAAACTTTACCATAACACATGAAATTCTTGGTGGGGTATGGTGAAAGGGAAGAGCTGGGAGCTTTTTACTTCCCAAGGGAGGCTGTGGGGAGCCATGTGCTGCCATTCACCTAGAGCTGATGGAAACTGAAAACAAGGAGGATCACTCTGCTTGCAAGTGGGATTTCTGCAGCAAACAGATGACTGACTAGGTCAGGACAGCCTGTAGGAGGGGTGGGACGGATGGCAATCATGACTCTTGTGCAGGTGAAGTGAAGCAGTTTTGAAGAAAAAACGGGCTCATTAAGGCCTAGGATTCAAATGCAAAATTCTCATTAAGTATAAATAGTCCCTCATGTTGGTATAGTGTTTCCATCTTAGGAACTGGTCTAGATTTCCATCTGTGCTGCCTCCTCCATCACATGGCATGGCAACACCTCACAGTCACATGCTTTCTTTTCAAGATATTCCTGAGAGGTAGGAAGGTGCAATTAGCAGCCTACAGCATCAAGAAGCACGTGCAAGAGCACAGGACATTTCTGGTTTACCCATGAGATGACCAGGTGTCTCAGTATGGGGCCAACCTCCTTCAAGACCTGAGCCTCCTAAGACAGCCTCAGCAGTGAACACCACAAAGCACTGGGAAAGAGTTACTGAGTGAACCAGCACAGAGAGAGAGGGCTGTGCTCTCTGCAAGATAATCTGTGTTTTCCTCTGAATAGGTTAAGTGACTCTCAGATTAGAAAGTACTGAGGAGTGCTCCCTGTAGTTTATCTTTGATAATGTTTCCTTTAAATCCTGCTCTAGACAATGAATGAGCAGAGGGCAGGTAGCTACAAGCTCACCTATGGAGATCCCGTGAGCTCGCAAAGCCACACATTACCTTGTCAGAGAGGGGACAGTAAACCAGGTTTATTTTAAAACCTCAGGATCAGTGTTGTAAATTGTGTGCTGACACCCAGTCTCCAGTGGCAGACATAAGAAAAGTCCCAAATAAGAGGTCCTCTCTAGGAAGGACAAGATAGATGACAGAGAAGTCTCAAGGAAAAAAGGTGTTTACAGAGATGCTAGAGCTTCGCCCAGTGAGGTCGGGAGCTGTTGAAATCTAGGTTGTCAGGATAATTGAAGAAAAGCAATTTCTAAAGAGTAATGAGCTAAAGTGAAGGAAGTGTATTTCCTTAGCTCTGGAAACAAGATATACTGAATTATCATGTAGTGGAAGAGCCTAGTGAGACATTTTGACATATGTCACTCAGGCATTGAGGAGCTGCAGCCTCTTTAGGAAATTAAGTAATGAGAGTGAATAGGAATAAAGGAACGTGCCTGTTTGGAGCAGATGAAAGGACTCCAGATGTGTACATGGTTGTCACCGCTTCATATTGTTTGGGACTCTCAGTCATGAAAACAAAAGAGACAATTCCAAAGAAATATGTACGCCTTCACTTGAATGCTATAAAGACAGAATCAAACCTAATGTTAAAGCACAAATACAGAAGGAAAACACAAGAGGAAATGAAAAGTGAAAAAGTATCTCCCCTTGAAAAGAGTAATGAAGATATTCCATCTCCCAATGCTCCCCCTTATCTCACTTGGGGAGCATCAGTTCTACACGAATGAGTCTCTGTGCAGACCATACCATATATTTCAGGAAGTAATTTCTGGGTTTGGAACTGAGGGCCCTGTCCTTCTTGTCAGCATCCCCAGCACAGGACAGGAACTACTTCGGGTTGATTATTAAAAACTCAGGCAATACTTATATTACAAAAACTTCTTACAAAGGCCTGCTGCTCCTTGCAGAGTTTGGGCAATGAAATGAAACTAGGAGTGCAAAACCAAAGATGAAGGACCAAGTAGGTCAAGTCCCCCTCTGTGGCAAGCTGAAGCACCTTTGCCCAGCCCTTAGCCATCTGCCTGGGTTGTCGCTGCGTGCTTCTGCACAGGGCCTGACACCATGAGCAGCAGTTCCCACACACTTGCTGAGGGCCACAGTTCTGCCTCAGGTCCCTTCAAACAGGTCTGTCAGACTGGCACAGGTGGTGGTCTGGAGGACACAGCTCCATTTGTGTGTAATTTAGACATGGAGGGACGAAGAGGGAGAGCCATGTTGCACTGCCAGTAAGGTTCATTCAGCCTGAATCTCAAGCAAGAGAATACCATAGGCCTGCCTTAGCAGCACCTGAATCTGCAATGCTGGTGCTTTTCCACCATTGCACATTGCTGTGGGCACAAGCAGGCTGCTTCCACCTGGGGAGCAACTCAGCAGGCACCCATCCACCTTGCAGCTGAAGCAAACAGAGCTTTGCAGACAACAGTGTTAAAACCAGCTTATGTTGTTTGAGAAGACATTGGCTCCCTGCTGACCACCGCATGCTGCAAACATCCACCCCAGCAAAGAAGTCAGGGCAACTGCAGAGACTGCTGCCCTCCTCTCACCATTCTTTTACTCTGCACTTCCACCCTGGGAATGGCATTTCTCTCCTGCACAGACCATGACAGCAGGATTACTAAAGGTATACCATGCACTCAGACCATTAGCAAGGAACAATCCCCAGGTAAATAATTAGCAAATTACCTATTTGAAAACAGACAGAGAAAACTTAATTCTTGATTGTTAACAGTCTGGCATCTTTCACACAGAAATTACAGCTAAAAAGCAATTTCACAAAGCAGGCCTTGCACAGTAATACTTTCCTTTACCAAGCCATTTTCCCAGAGTAAACAAAAACCTCTAAGAATGCTTATCTTGGTATAAAACCTTGCAAGAAAAATAAACACAATGATTTTCAAAATGAAAAATCAAATAGCATGTGTTGGTTTTACAGCACTGGGAAAGCCATAAAACGTAATATTCCAAGTGCAAGAGGTTGAAGCCATTTCCTGTCATCCATGTACCCCTTCTATCAAACATCACCTTCCACTGCAAATCAAGTCCCAAACAGCTAGTGGAAAAGCAGGTGACAGAAGGAAAACAAAGCTGAATTGTGAAATATATGAAAGATTTGTTTTTAGGCTTTAGAGGTGACCAAACTAAAAAGAGGATCTTCTTTTATAGTTTTGATGTATTTAAGAATTTTGCACTACAGGTTGCATTTCAATTACAAGACCAGAGGGTAAAAATGGATGGGACATGATGTTTAAAAAAACCCAGTTTTCCAGACAGGAAGCCTCACACCAGGATGGCAAGAGTTTGGATCCACTGGGGTAGATTAGGGTATAAGACAGCAAAATCTGCAGGGTGTCCACCAGAGACAGTCGGTCAGCAGGCAGCACACAAGACAAGTAGGCAGATGGGAGCAGAAGGTATACAAGGTGGTGGTGAAGCCAGCTGTGCTCCCAGGTGCCACAGAGATGGTGAGGTGCATGGGACAGTGGAGAGCCTGTGAGATGGGACTTCCAAACTGGTGCATGCAGGCACCAGAACTGAAAGATGAGAAGAGCATCTTTTTGTGTCACCCACAGATTCTGAACAGGTTGAGTCACATTGAGTCACCTTCTCTTTTCTGCTCATATCCTCCATTATTTTCTGTACAGTTTAGATTACATTCAGAGGCACTAGAAGATCCATGCATTGTTTGTCTCTTATGGACAGCTTAGACCAGCCCAGTGTGGATTCTGGTATCGGTTAAGAGCACCAGTCATAAAATCCAGGAAAAAGCAGGAAGAGACAGAAGGCGCGTAGATAAATATCCCATGTTACTGGAGTGAATTTAAGGAAAAGTCTGTCTGCAAGTATTCAATTGAGTGAGAGCTAAGCTGCCACCCAGCAGCCCTGTTCTCTGTCACCTGGCAAAGGCAGATGGCATCAGTGCTGCCTGTGGGCAAAGTCTGCCTAAAGCCAGGGACATACTCAAAGAGACACAGCACGATCTCTTAGAAACACTTTGCTCCCCATAGCACAGGGCTGTGTGAAAGTAGCTGACATCACAGCAAACCAGGAACCCACACAAGCAGGACTGGTAGCTTTTAAAGCACTGCTAGTGGGAAACAGTGTCTGATAAAGGCATCATATTTTTGGCATGTCATCACAGAAAATTTGCTACAGGCAGCCAGCTTTGCAGGGCAAGCAAAATATCACAGAACCTTTACTAAATTTTTCTGAGATTGTTTGTCAAGATTTTCATCTCCATCATCTTTGAAAGGGCTGACTGAGACCTTGACTGATTTTAATTTCATAATTAGGAATATTAGGAATAGCTCTGCCAAGCAAGGTCTTGTACCTGGGCAGAGCTGGTAGAGATAAAGGAGCCAAGTGAAGAGGATAAGGTTTGACAAAGAACAATTTTGAGTTCTACTAATCTAATTTTGCTTACCAGGATCTCTTCAGCAACAATTTTAGCTGTAGTCTGAGGGGAAAGGTGATGGAGAGGACAAGGCAAAAACATTGTATAGAATGGGCAAAATACTGGAGAAAAAGAAAAAAAAAAAAAAAAAAAGGAGAAAAAACCCCTGAAATAAAACTCTCGAGCAGTGCTGAGGATAAGCAATTCTACACCAACAGGGAAGTGTCANAAAAGAGGAGAAAAAAACAAACCAAAAGCTATACTAAACAGTAGGGCCCAAGGGATAACAGAAAAAAAATGAGATTAATAACTGAGGAAACTGTCTGGCTCCACTGAGCAAATGGTGGTTAACAGGAAAATTAAATTCTGCAGGATTAAACAAGGCATTAAACTGGTTTGGAAAAAAACCCCAAACCAAACAAAACCCCATAATCATGTGCTCTCAGGTATAAGTCAAGTGGTTTTACTAAGTTGAGCACTCAGCTGGACTAAAAAAGCTCTTTACTAAACCAACCATGGCATATGTATGCAAATTGCTGACAGCACAAATTATAGAAGACTACACATTTAAGGAGATATCCTCTGCTGATGCTAATACTTGTCTCTTGATTCAGGCAGCAAGCTTAAATGTCTGCACCAACAGGCAACAGAAACGTGCAGAGAAAAAGCCCCTGTATCTTGGATTTCACCCATCCATATCCTACTAGGCACTTAAAGAATCACCCCTTAATCCTCTGCCCTCATCCCAGTTCATCCCATTCTTCACTAGCAAATGGAAAATAATATCCAACAAGGGCATTAATTTGAAGACCTGCCCAAATCTGGTTGAAAGAGCTTTAATGTCCCTGGATTCAGGCAGCTCTCCTAGCACTGGAAGGGATCAGCACCACCATGGAAAGATACAGGGAACTGTAACCAGGTACCACGTGTACCATATGGAAATGGCAACAACAGTCACTTTGGGAAATATCTGTGAACAATTTCAGGATCTGGTTTTGCACCAATTCCACTGGCACAAACATGGACCAACTCTGCCAAAGTGGCAGTATTATAACTGAGACTCAGCTTGAAATCAAACCTTGGCAGAGTACTGGCCCAGATCTGACATTAATTAGCCTCTCTATTCTTGCCGATGCTTTGGCACAAGCTGAGTGAGGCAGAGTTGTTGCTACCCCTTCACCTTCAGCTGAAGTTTGGGCCAAATGAATTCCTTCATGAGTGCTGCCACTCTCAGCACATGCAAAGCTGTGGTTCAAGAAAGCCACAGTTTGAAGATAAGTGCTCCAGCACATTAAAACCCAAGGAAAAAATGGAATTTTTTCCATCTGTGATGTTCTTTTTAGGATGAGCCATATGCTCATACTGTAGATGCTCTGATGGACTAGATAGGTAGGGGAGGGTGCCACATCAATGCCAGCTGTGTTCCACATAAGCCTTACTGCCCTCTCTGGGTCACAGCACTGCTCTGCAGCTGGGACGACACTCTCCCTTCCCTGTCACCACAGCACTTTCTCTTTGGCTGCAAAGGGCCATCACTACATCCAACATGGTTGCAATGGAAAAGCTAGAAGTGTTTGAAGTCTATGACACCCGCCCAGGAAACATGGGATTGCAGGACACAAGGGAGCTGCGAGAAAGTACTCGTCAATGTGACAGCATTTTCGGCTGCATCAGCAGCCCAACCAGTGCCAGCTGCTTGGCAGGCACCCACAATAGGGCCCCACAAATCAGATTCGTAGGAGCACCCTGGGACTGGTTGATTACATGGGGTTTTTTCCACCACGAGTTGCACAGTATGAAAGCAAGCACTTTAAATTTTAAATTTAAACAGGCATGAACCTGGAGCTGGTGCACAAGCTGAGCAGAAACAATCACAGCCAGATTGGGTTTATGTTGCAGGACTCTCCTCCACACTGGTAGCTCTGTCAGCCTTTGCAAACAAGATGTGAGAAGTGAGCAAGAGATGAGTCTCTTGGTCCTAAAAACATCTATCAAGGAAGGTGTTGGATGCAGACATAGAACTTCTGTACTGCTGTTCCCCTAAAGAGGCACAAGAATGCACCTGAATATCAACACCAGTTTGCTTTCAGGGACATTTTTAGCACACCACTTCAGCTTTTTTTCCTACATTCAGTGATACTATGACACTTCACTGGCACCTTCAACAAGTTATAAATTAGCAATAGCAATAAAACAAGGCAGCCATTCCTGGGCTGAACCTTACACCCGCAAACATGACAATCACCTCTTAGTGCTTTAAAACAAGCATCCTGTATCTCTAGTTCAGACCTGACAGCTGCAGAATACCAGACCTGTGCTTGGGGCATAGGCTCCAGGGGAGTGTGGAAGATGGTCCCCATTATTTCCCGCAGATGGGACAATTGCCTGTGACTATACTAGGAAGGTTATTTTCACCTCTGTGAAATTTAATAAAGGTTTCTCATTCCAACTGCTTCACTGAATACAACAGCAATGCTTGCTCTTGTAACAAAATGTCACCTGCTTTTCAACTACAAACTAAATGAGCTTTCCTGAGAAAATAATTGCCAACTATTAAACGGCTACTGTTAGAGCTCCAGAAAACTGTTAAAATACAAAGAAAAATGTAGCACATTCTTCCTGAATTGATACTTCAAACAAAACCTATTTTTGTTTTGAAATGTGGCACTAGAACAACGACTGGTTGTTTTTGTAAAGTTTCAGACTGAGAGCCATGCAATCATTTTCTAAGAGCAGTGTTTCTTTGTTGTTCATGGAAATACCGGGGAAAAAAAACCCAGGTGAACCAGTCGGTCTCTGCCTTAGTCAGCAGAGAAGTCTCAACCCGTCTCTTGTCAAGTCCACACTAGGGAATGCCCAGCTCGGGACCAGACCAGACAGCTCTGCTTCTGTTAGAGTAATTTCCAAAGAAGAGCTCCCATTTTCCTAAGTTCCACTTTCTTAGTCCTCATTACGACCTCAAATCTTACAGCAAACAGAAACTTACTTTTGCTGTTTTGTTAAAAGCAGATTTTAAACAACAATTTTCTCCATAAGAATCAACTCCTGCTCCTGCCATTTTGAGTGCTACTTGAGATGGAGCAGTTTGAAGGATCAACTTTGTAATATCCATATGCACAGCCAGAATTGCATCTGTAACAGAACAGAACTGCCTCACACTATTACCCCTAGTGTCCAAATGCCTCAGGCCCATAACCTTGAAAATTCCCTAGAAAGGACAAGCTCAGAGTAGATTTTTTCTAGCCATATTGTACTGAACGTACACTGCTTGCTCTCCTTTTGTTTAAGTATCTGATCTTTTCTGTCATCACTCTGTCTGGATGCAACACTTTCAGTCTGCTCCCATCTCCCAGGAATATGAGGTATTAAAGCACAAACAGTTTCATCTTTGCCATGAAACCTTTGCAGCACGTGTTAGCATGGAAGACTACATCATTCACTGACACCATTTACCCCTTGGCCTGAATTACAACCAGGCATTGTGCAACGCTGCCCTAATTATGCTGTCTAGAATAGCTCAGCCATATTCATTAAAAGAGAAGTCAAATTACTGAATCTCTCTCTCATCAATCTCTGCTGGTTGTTATTCCGATGGCCAGGTCAGCATTGAGACTGTTTATGAAAAACAGAACCTGAGGATGGTCTTACCAAGGACATAACTGCTCCCTTGCAAGTCATAGCCTCAAACACATTGGAGATGGAGACTAGCAAAGCAAACACTTGTGGAAGCACATCCCCTCATGTCAGAAAGCAGAGGCAAAGACTTCACAAAACAAATGGTGAGAGGGAGATGCAGCATCCCTCTACTTACTGCGAAATGTCCGAGGTGTAGTTCTGTCTAAAGAGCGCACATCCTTCAAGCTACTGTGGAAAAGCCACTCTCGGAGACCAATCCTGGCACTGGAAGGTTAATGTCAGCCAAGGCAGTCTTGTTTGCACCAGTCACAGCAAGGTAGCACAAATGGCAGCTTTTCCCCAGCATGCAGCTGTGTCTGAACAAGGCAGTGGTGATGCCCAGTGTCTGACCAGTCCAGGTCACATGCATGCCCGGGCCTGGCAATCCTGCTCGAGAACAGACCAGAGCCCCACAGCACCTCAGCAACCATCATTTCTCATCCACAAGATAAACTTCAAAATAATGCCAAACTCCAACTTACCAGTTTCATTGATGAAGCAGGTATATATTTTTTAAATCTCAGAAAATGTAACAACATACATGACAAAATTCTATTCTATACCCCTTGAATTATACTTCCTCAAACCAGAACACAAAAAGAAGAGGATCTGGTCTCCAGACCAGTGATCCAGAGCTAGAAAGCACTATAATTAGAATCAGGACAGAGACTGAAGACCCCAAGTTGATTGCAAAACTAATTAGCTAATGTTATTACAAAGTAACAGAGAATAAGCAAGAGCAGAAGCAGACTCTACAGCAATCTAAGGAAAGGACAGTTTAATAACTGTACTTAGGATATGTTTTAAAGGAAAAAAGAAATCACTTTATGGATTATATTTCATCCTGGGCAATATCCATACATCTTGGACTTCGCAAAATGGCTTGGAGAAGAGGTTTTTATCATAGTAAACACAGCTACTTCACAGCAAGATTTATTAATACATCCAAAAGAAAGAAAGAAAATCATTTTGTCACACTATATACAGATAATACATACAGTGTTTTATACACATATTACATCAGTTTTTACACAAGAAAAATATACATAAAAATGTAAACTTTTGTATACAAAAACCCTTAAACAAATTAAACAAGGACCAGATAACAAAAGGAGACCAATCTATCATCATTTAATTGATTTCTTTTTTTTAAATGGTAATACAGTACATTCATTGAGAAGTATGAGGAACATGTGAGCCAACCTTTCCTATTTAAAGGGAAAGTACAAACACGAGCTTTCCTACCCGCCCCTGGAATGCTGTCCGTGAGCCTCCAGCACTAGAAGCAGTAGTGCGAGTTGCCATTGCTGCCAGGGACCCTGAAGGAAGGGACCCTTCTTCTTGGGCATCTCCAAGGACCACACTCTCCAAAAGCAACACATCCGCAGCAGCCGCCTGGCCTGGGCTTTTTGTGCGTATTAGCTAGACCTCCAGCTAATACCATGAGACGGGGTGCGGCAATGCAAGTTTGTATGTTCCCTTTAAGCAGTCATTAAGTGGATTAGCTTTGCTGGAATAAGTTGCTTATTTTTCCCAATGTATGGTATGCTGAACACATGTCAGGGATGAGAGGGAAAAAGGAAGGGGTGTAAGAGACTGCTAATCCTTGCTACCATGCAGTTACTTCAAAATCAGGTACATTTGCAAGCTACAATTCACTGGTTCAAAATACACTGCCTCACCTTTGCTTTCCCACTGCAACTTGTTTACATTTTAAACTCTAGTGACTGAACAACTGTATGAGGCTCTTTGTTACAAGGCTGTTTCTGATATCAAAGCATGATCAAGCTACCTTTAAAATGACACCAAACACAAACTTCTCGGAGACAGCCTTAAAAAGAGTGAGTATTTCCTTAAAGCACTTCAGATTGTCCATTTGCCACCTTCTTTTATTAAATCTAGGATAAATATATTTACCCTTAACTGCAAAAAGGATATTGGTTGAGCTTCTGACATCTGTTTTGCTCCACTAGCAGATAAACATTTTTGGGAATTGGAGGGGGAAAAAAACCAAAAAACAAACCCACAATAAACCCAAATTCTAAAACCTTAGCCATCAAATAAGAAGGGAATTATTTAACATGTTGGTGAAAAAACAGTTGCAGAAACTTGTTGGAAACAAACAGACGATAGATTCCAATGAAGGCTCCTCATATTAAATAAGTTAGACTGGTTACAGACATCTTCACTAAAAACATCCATCCTCCACAAAGTATGTTAAAATGTAACATAATAGTGATGCACTGGTATTTCTCCTAAAAAGGACAGAAGGACATGAAATCTCCTTAGTGATATCAGTACTACTGAATGTAGGAGGTGAACAATGATTTATAAAAGTAATGAAGGAAAAAGCTGTGTAAAAGAAACCATGAATCATTAATTATAATTGGACAAAAGTGGGATGGGGCAGAATGCGACTGCAGTATGCCTCAGAAACACCTGAAGAAAATAAATACTTAAAAACTTGTGTTTCCATTTCTTTCTTAGGTCCATCTAAATGATGGCGGGAGTAAGGGCTTGTCTGCTTGCTTTTGGTTTTTTGTTTTCTCTTTTTTTACTTTTTCTTTTCTTTTTTAAACTAACAACCGTTCTAGTAAAAATTCAAAGGACAATTATAAATGGCTTTGGATAATTAAAAGTCTCCTTTTTAAATGAAACTTGGATAACACATTTCTCCATATCTTCCATATAATGCAGCTTCAGTGAAAATCAGTCATAAGGGACAGCAATTTGCAAAAAAGTGTGGAAAAAAATCGCCAACCAAAGTTCATAACATATACATCTGTATATGTAGGACATCTACACTCTATATACATATTTAATGTATGTATGCATGAGTATATATTAGGAGATAACCAACAGGTACATTCTCCACATACAGAAACTGAAATAGCGTAATAGATGTGTGCGTATAAGTATACATTATACACACCCAGTACACAGACATACCCATACACACGCCCCAACATATGTATTATAGAAATCATCGTGTATGATTGCATGAAACCTCAGATGGAACAGTACACCAGTTACCTTTTCCTAACAGAAATTCAAGGAAGACAAGATTCCATGGCTGAATTGTGGCCAAGAAAAATTGTGTCATAGCCATCCTGAAAACATGGAATCCAGTATGGCTCGATGACAGAACTGGAGCAGCATTCCCATTGAAACTGAAGCCTAAGTTACACAGCACTTAAATGTGACCGAGCAGGTTGCTGACAGCTGCTTTCTGCTAAAAGGATATAGAAGCTCCATTTAGCCAGAAAACAGAAAATAAAACACTTAAACCCACAATTTACTTGCATAAGCAAGATCACCCAATAAACAATTAGATGCAAAATACTAGCATGTTAATGGCCAACTCTGCACACCATTTTAAAACCTGTTTTATGGTGAAGTGTAACAAACTGTGTTTTTCTTGATGTCTGATGACAACCCCACTGCTCAGAGCACAGGGCTGCCTTCTGCTTACTGCCTGTGTTATGGGAAACACAAACCCAACTCCCTTTTTTCTTCCAGGGTCTGAAAACTGGAAAAGATAATTTTTGGTGGGTAGAGTTTTCTCACTTAGACCATTTAAATATGACGCTGGGTTAACCTTTTAATATGCTAGGAAACTTTGCATCAGGTTCTATGAAAAGTTTATATTTATCTGCAAATCAATCGCAGTTGTACCGAAGCGCAACTGAATAGCTGGGAAATTTTGCATAAGTTCAAACAGGTGCCCAATTCAGCTGCCACTACAGTCACCAAGAAAATTTCCCTAATGCATAAGCAGAGCTGGATTGGGCCATTAAAGCTGATTGCTGCTAGCAAGAGAAACTGTAGAGATGCAGAGACAAGGAGGAGCTGGAATGGAGGCAATGGAGCAGAGAAGCAGAAGAGGTTGGCATTGCAAGAGGCCTCAACAAGTCTTAATATAAAACAGACAGAGACGTACCAGGGAAACTGCACTGTGAGGGCTGAGGTAACACAAACCAATGGTGACCAAGATCAGATCAGTCACTGAATCATCCAGGTCCCCCAGAAGAATTAACAAAAACTCGTCTGGCACAAGGGCTTACCTGTTACACGTATGTTATGTGGATAGTCCCTTTCTTCAGCTCACACACTGACTCATGTTACAACTAATGTACATGTGTGTGACACAATGTATATTCCATCTATACATCTGTATGCACTTATATATAGATTTAGACTGATTGCATTCATATGTATTTATTGTACATCATGAGGGAAAGTCCACATTCAGCAAAGTGCTACCATTGTCTCATATACAGACACATCTCTCTGCACAGGTATACACAAAAATGGGTCTATTCTTCCCAATAAAGGCATCAAGATTTATGCTTCTAATTCGCATTACCACCAATTAAGCAGAAGGAAAGGCCTCTGACAACTTCCACCTCCCTGCCCTTTTGCCTGTATGCATATGTGCCAGAAACAAATTGTGGGGAGAAGGAAAAGGGGAGGGATGCCTGGGGGGTATCAATATAATGATAGGGAAGGAGAATATAAAAAAATTGAAAAAAATTTCTGATTTCTGTGCAATACTGGAAGCTCTGTTTTTCTAAACAGGTTTTTAAAGTCACCAGGATCATCATAATTAGCAGTGATACTGTATGAATAAGTAACAATTAGGTTACTTTCTCCAGCCTAAATAGAACAGTATGAAGAGTAAGCCAATCTGTAGGAATGTTTGATTTCTCACAATTTCAAGTGAGAACTCCCATAAAGAAATCTTCCTTCTCCAATGATGAAAAAACAGGTAAGTGGCTACAATCAAATTCAGAATTTCACAGCGCAAGTGAAACTCCCTGGATTTAATGCATATTTTGTTCTGCAATCCCACAACAGCAATTTTGGGGCAAAATGGATATACACAAAGATCCTCGTGAAAGAAAAATATCTGCTTTGAAGACAAGACTCTGTTATGGAATGGAAACCACTCCACAAACAGTGCCCCTTACCACCTAATTGGAAAACACAAGTACACTGATTGACAATATTTTACAAGTCAGACCATAGGAGATTCAGGTATTAATTTGCAAAGATACAGCAATTCTCACGCCTCCCCATCCCACCAAATGCAAACCTTCCCAGTCAGTTTCTCCTGAAAAACTAATTTCTCCCATCACACATCCTCCCCTCTTTGTTTTATTTAAAGGCTGTCTTTGGGAGCTTGGTATTTTCATGGCATTTTAAACAGGGCTCAATGCAACTCATTTGAAAACCAGTAAAATTGACATGATATCAGAGTTAGCCTTATAACAGAAGATTATATAGTAGAGAGTTTCAGTTATTTGTACAACAGTGAGGACATAACAACCCCCTACTAAATAATCACATTTCTACAATACATTCCATCACCTCTCAACTACTTTTCTCTTTACAAAACTATGACCTACATACAATATACACATTCGTATCGCACATACATCCCCCCCCAATGCATATTTTTTGTGTGTATATATAATACATACATGCACACAAGCAGTCTAATTCTATTTATAAGTCACAGTGGGAATTCCTTTGTGAGGAAAGGAGGGGGAAAATTCCTGAATAAGACACTGTAGATTCCTAATGTTCCAACTTTTCAAATTCCAACTCACGGAGCTAACTGGAAATAAATACATTAAAAAAAAGAAAAGGTCTTACAAACTTGGTTCACAACTTCCAGCAACAGTAGTTGGATTTTTAAAATTTGATCTATTTACCCTGTAACTAAATTTCTAATCATAGGTACAAACCACGGATAAATTATTGCAGAAGGTAACACTCAAATTTTAAAAAGAGTTATAGGAACAGTAATATAAGGGTTAAAAAGAGTTCTATACTTGTTGATACAGGATACCATTTTATTTTATTTATATATATATCTATATATAGATATAGATATCTGCAAGGTAGCAAAGAATAGCTGTACACCTTGACACGGCAAAGATCCAGTGTAAAAAGGTGCTTCACTAGTTTGTTTTTCCAAAAAAGCTTGTATATAATTTTATAGCTATTAAAAACACATATGCAACATAATTCATTACACTCAATACAGCTTTAGTATAAAACTTATAATTTATGAGGTGATGTTAATAGCATAAATTAATATACCATTTCTCTTAAAATCTACAATAAGTATTCTGAAAGCTCATTGGGGAGGGGTATCTTTAAATAAAAAGTTTAAAGCTGAGCGTGATGAAAAAGATTCTGTGTGTTGAACTTGAGATGAGAGCCCCGAGAAGAGAGAGTCCGTAAGCCAGACATCATTGACTATAAAACTGAACAAAGATTTCTCCTTCTTGCGCTCTCACTTAGGTGACGCTCTACCTTAAATTATTATTTACTTTTAAAACTATTTACTTTTTCTTTTTTTTCTTTCCTTTTTTTTTTTTTTTTTTTTTTTTTTTTTTTTTTTTTTTTTTTTTTTTTTTTTTTTTTTTTATAAATAAATATTACTAACANNNNTTTTTTTTTTTTTTTTTTTTTTTTTTTTTTTGTTAACTGCCCTTATTTCCACAAAGAATCCCTGAGACATACCCAAAACTGTACAGTGAAGGTCATCACTGTTCAGAGAAACTGGTTCAACCCCTTCTGGTAGGATGTAGCTATTTTGCATGAGAATCAAAGTGTCCATCACTTCAGAATTAATCTATTTGCACCAGAACCAACTACACTGTTTAAGATGCAGGTTAGAGAGTCATTTCAGGGTAAATCAGTCCACTCCAAGGTAGAAGCCAACACCATCGCAGTTAGCTACATCAGAGCAATCTGCACCAAAGTTAAAGTTTTCCAGAGGGTATCTGGGAACGTTACCTATCCAGAGTTCATCTCCGTGGGCACCAGCTGACAACGACAGAAAGCAGGTTAAACATTAGTATTACTGGACCAAGTTCAACATGCCTATATGGTCGACACATGGGCACTCTGGACATCTCACTGTGTGTGTGTTTGGGGACTAGCAAGGGGAAGAGTACGAAGAATGCATTTTTCCACAGCAAGTAAATACAGTTTTATGGTCAAAAGCCCAAGACTCATCCTATTCAATTCCAAACCAAATTCTGTGACCTAGAGTAGACTGAAAAGGTGCCAACGCTTACTTCAAGGAGACATAAAAAGAACGCCTTGCCAACTATTGCTGTCAATGTACAGCCACACCCACTTTCTCCTTTCATGCTTCCACTACATCAATTTATTCCATAGTAGGTAGAGAAGGACTATATGAATGCAGAGTAAAACAGGGGAAAGCAAAGAACTCAACAACAAGAAGTACCAGAACAGCAAAGGGGAAAGCTCCCAAAATAGTCACTACTGTGTTGTTGGTTTTTTTTTAAAAAAGAGGCTGAAGACATGAGAGAGAAAATTGGTTGAAAATGCATCTTTTCTATCTCCTTCTCCTCCACCAAACTTTTCTTCCCAACAACAGTGTTTTTGTCTACTTTTAAAGACAAGACCAAAATTTACCTGATAAGAGCTAAGGTCTCTAATGACGAGACCTCTCCTGAAGTCCAAGGTTAAGTTTAGTAAACACAAATACGAGACTTTTTTCACCAATCCTCCTTACTTTTATTTGGGCTTGTGCGTATTAAGAAAGAATAATTAAAATTTTAATTTATGACTTTCTACAACACACTTCGCAAAAGAAGAGGAACTTCTGAGAAGGTAAACTCTTGCTACAAATACCTGTATATTCACTGCTAGTGTGTGCACTCCCATGATCAATGTTGTATCCTCAGCATCTAGTTCATGACATATTAGTGTGCTGTGAAACATCTCCTTACTCACTGATTTGAGAAATACTTTGATCTTATTGTCATTCTAGCATCCAAACTGTATGTTATGAATTGCAGTAATCTCTCCTCCTTTTCATTTTACAGTCAGATTCACTTAGAAGTATGGAAGACTTACCAGTTGGGATTACTTACACTGGAGAAGTGTCTGAGAATGGGAAAATAGAAGCAAGAATGATGAAGAACGTAGAGTGAAAGGAAATAAAGGAGGTACAAGAAGTAGCCCACAAATCCCCATTATTAAATGTTACCCAGATCAGAAAGACCTTGTGGTCGGAAGATGAGAAAGACCTAAAGATCTGGTCAGCACGTTAGCCCAAAACTCTTCTTTCAGTTATTGTTTCTACCACCACTGGACCTTGCACAGGAAACTCCTTCACACATAAAAATACAAATGCAAAAATGCACCAGTTCCACCAATTAAGCTGCCCAGACAGCTGCACAAACATCTCACTGCAGAAAATCACTGCAGGTAAGTTTTCTATTGTTTGTCTGCTGAAAGCACCTCCTGCCACTGTCTCTGCACCCCGTAAGTCTTGAAAGGTCCAACTACAGATAGCTGGATTTTCTAAAAATGCTTCCCTCCTCTCTGCCCAAAGGCTCATATTGTTGGAGAATTCACGTGTGGATTTAGCTCAGTGCAGCACAAAGACAGGGAGAAATACCTTTGGAGGCCAATGCAGCAGCAAGAAGGCTGCAGGAGCTCAGGGAGCTGCTGTTCAGAAGCAGTGTAGGTAGCCACCAGGGCCAGCTTCTCAGGGAAAACACCTATCCAGTGTTTATGGTATGCTTTTGTAGGACTCTCCTGGCAAGCAGATTCAATCCCAGACTATATTTAGATGTTGTTACAGCAAAACAAAGCTTTGAGCTGAATTTGGCTACTGGTTTGCTCAATCCTAGGCTTTTTGTCTTGACACCTAAAGCCAGTGGCATCACACCATACACCTAACAGCTCAACAGAATTTCCCAATAGTCGTGTTCCTCTTAAAAAAAAAAATTAAAAATTAAAAAGCCACTTCCCTTACCAACTAGGTACAACTCTCCTTTGACAAATTTTTTTCTGATTTTTGCCTAGCAGGTGATAAGCTTCTCAGGGCTTTCCAATGCTTTCCAAATGAGAACTGCAAATACGTATTTTCAGTGGGAAATCTAGCTCTTGCCATCTTCTCCACAGTGCCTGAGGCAGACCTGCAACTGTGCTATCTCTCAGCATTATCGATTTAAAGCCTTTGTGCTCAACCATGGGGAGAAGCATGCTACTATAACGAGAAGGGATCTAAGCAAGAACCTGGAAGAACTGGTAGGCAGGAGGAAACAAAATTATGCATCTTTCCCATCTTCTTGCATCACACATACATCTTCTTGTATCATAATAATTATGAGGGCAAAGAAGAAATCAGCTTTGAGCTATCTAAGCACATATGGCTCTCCTCAAAAATGGTGTAAAGTCTTCCAAGGTGAAAGGAAACTTCAAAGCATATGGTAAAGAATGCCTTAGACACCAGGTCAGCATGAAGCTGTTCCTGATAAGCCTCCATACGCTGTCAAAATTCATCTTGTGTTAAGTACGTTTGTACAAAGATTAATTGAGGTGTTATTATTGCCAAAAGTGATGTTACATATTCTATTCCATGTCTAATTTTTTTTCAATTTTTTAAAACTCAAATCTTTTGTAAAGAAATTAACCTTTAGGTTCAACTAGACTTATTCCATTTGTTAACATCTAAAGGGCACAACAGGTATTAAGCATTTCAAATCAAAGAACTGAAATTGCTACACTGGCTCTTTGGTGAAAGTGTGATGAGACTGCTAATTGCTGTAAGAGCTGATACTCAAAACCTTTGTGAGGGAGCATGGATTCTACTTGGGAACCACAGAAGTAACAGCCTTGAGGACTACCTTAACCAGATGTGCAGTATTTCCCAGAGGAAGAGGTATGAAACATCTCTGACTGCACCTCAATTGGATCTCTTGCATCCAACAGTAAGACACTGATGCACTTAAGTCAACAGGCTGTGTGGGTATAGAAGCCCACCTGGAATGATCCACCTTGTAAAGCTAAGATCAAGACCCGTAACTGCTTGTTAGGCTGTGACCATGACACTGGTGGCAGTGAAAAAATGGGAGGTGAACCAGGAAAAGGCAAGAGTGGTGGCCCATTTCAGAACACCTTGTCAAACAGGATAGAGGGATTCCTATTTCAAATGTATACAAACTGAAGTTTATTTTTAAAAGTGCAGCTTTATTGCAAACTTAGTTTGCTCATTGAAAAATGTTACGCAGTCACTTTTCTGGGAAGAGCCATCAAGGGATATACAGAAATGGAAATCTAAGTGGCGGAAGAGAGTTGATATCCTAGGTTACTTTAAAGAAATGCGGGTACAAAAAGGCCATTGATTTCAAATGGGAATTATGGACCTGCATACCTCTGACAGCTTTTGAAATTCCCTTCTAGATCAACACACAGTTCAGGAGCTGGGTTCTGTTCTGAGTTAGATCAGTACAAACTCAAGGTGATGTTAGATGAAAAAGCTCCTTTGTAATTTATACCAATGAGACCAAGGAGAACTTTGCTCTAAGTTCCTCTCCCCAGCATTTCCTAAGAAAGGGAAGTGTGATGTGGGGCAAATACGCTCTGCACTAGTCTGATGGGCACAAGAACCATTTCAAGACCAAAGTCCTGAAACCGGTGTACAGAAATTAACACCCTCTAAAATTACATGAATGCACAAGCAGATTAAAGAATAAACTATTTGGTATACTAGTTCTCCACTCTTTTTCAGTCATCTGAACACACTGAAGAAGGTATATGGACATAACAAAAATCATTTGCAAATCAAACAGTTGTCTCCTCAACAAAGTATGGGTAACATAATACAAAAATAAATAAAAGCCTTGTCAGATTTGCCTCATTCACAATTCCTCAATCAGCAGGACAATCACAAGCAGTATTTCATAGGTTTCAATTAAGCTTTTTATGTGATTTAAAAACATTTAAATGTTACAAACATACTGAAATCACCACTTAAAAATATTCGGCTTATATTATTAAGATCTATTTTACCAAGTATGAAATAATGACTTCATAACAACAGAAGCATGAAAATAATTTTTGTTTCCTCCACCCACATAGACTTGCAATTTCAGAAAAGGACATATGCATCATCCATGCTCTTTTATATTTAAAGAGGACAGATCTTTCAAGAAAAGAGGGATTGTATGATTGCTACAATAGTAAGACACAAGACCTATCCCATTTAAAATCTGTTCCTTAGGAAGATGGAAGGAGAGGTTTGGGTCAGAGATTTTGGTGTGTGCCTGACTGGTAACAAAATGAATTTCTATAGCAACTAAACTTCATTCAGTGATCCTTTGCTCCAAAAATTTATTAGACCTCCCTATTACATGTGCTTGGTTATCTCTTAATTTCCTGAAATAAACTACAATACATGTAGGTAGGACTTTTTCCTGTAAGGTAGAATGAAATCCGTCTTCTACAGTAAAAGACTGCAAGGAAGAATATTCTGTTTTCTCTCATCTGCATCTCAGAAACAAACCAAGAAGAGTAGAGGCTTGTTATATTGAATAAGAGCTACTTTTACAGTCAGAGTACAGTAGCAAATTTGAGTCCTATAGAGTTACAAGCAAAGTCCTTTGTTTCCTTCTTGACAAGAAGATGCAAGTAAACACCTCAGAATTTCTGCTGCTGCTATCTCTTGGTTTAAAAGAGGTAAAATTAAAAAATAAAAATAATTTAAAAAATCTAAAACCTAGCTGACTTCTTTCTTTAGGAACTGAAATTACTAGGAAGAGTCTGAATACTATCTTTAGCAGGTGATCAGTACAAACAAAACCATCCTGCAGACAGAAGGAATTCTTACCTGCTTTGCTTTAGCGATTTCTTTTTTGGTTAGCCATGACTGCTGATAGGTACCTGCTAGTTCCTTACATACATTCAGCTTCCCAAACAGAGGATCAAACCCTACACATGTCAAAAAACTATATGGCTCTCAGGGGATTAAAAACTATCCAAGGAAGTCTCACTAGCTAGACATATTTTGAGAAATGCATCCATTTGAAACTTGCAAAGCGTCTGACCTAGACTTGTGTGGACGGGCAAAATACCAACCAAATTCTTCTGGTTTCAACTGGGAAATACCTGTTAGCCTGTCAGGCAAAGAGTTCTGGACAAAGACACACTTGAAAAGGCAAATCATCAATGCTACAAGGCCACAGTAATTCAGCAAGGAAGGAAACTTCTGCACAGGAATCTTCACGAATCCATGGTCTATTTCAATCCTGTTTCTTTTTTTTTTTCCCTGGGCTAACTTCATATCAGCCTTTAAACTGATGGGCAACCAGTCAACTGATCCCTTTGCTACTCAATGAATTACAAATCATGATAATAAAAAACCCCAAAAATCAGCATGCAGTAAGACCAGTTCTGGAAGGGGATAACTCCCACTTCTCCACCAAAAGAAGAAAAGGAATTCTGCTCCCTGCACCCCAAACATACACACGCACACAGAGGAGGTCAAGAGACTATTTTAAGAAACTGTCAAACTCATCCTTGAACCATGATCTTGATTTAGGACTTCAGCGCACCATTCTCAAATCAATGTGTGCAGCCAAGTTTTCCATGCCAGATGCTACCTTTGGAAAAAAGTAAATTAAAAATAAAATAAATAAATCAAGAGACTTCGGCCCACTGGAAAACTTTCTACCAGATGCTAGTGGGATGGCAAGCACTGATCCGAACCCTAGGGAACAGTAACATGCATCAATGATCTGAGGTATCTTCCCATTTCTAGGTCTTACTGCTAAGATCAATTACATCCGGTAACTGTGCTGTATCTTTAAGGAATTATTGGGGAACAGTGAACCTGCCTGCAATAAATGAGCACCAGTGCATAACAAGCACATGTGAACGCTACAGCAAGGTTCACAGAGGGCTAACCCTGGTCAGTACTGAAGCAGGGGTTTTCTTCTCAACCCCCTCTTAAAAAACAGGGAAGGAAGAGAGGACAGAAAAAATGAAGAAAAAGGAAAAAACAAAAGATAGAAAATACAGGTCCCCCATCTACCTGCATGGAGCCAGGCAGACAAGCTCAGTTGGAGGTGGTGAAGGGCGCAGATGCGTTATTGGTACTGGTAGCGGTGGCACCGGTCACTGCGAAGCCCGTGGGAGGAGCTATGGAGCTGTGGCTGGGCTGCAGGTCCTTGGGAATGCCACTGTGGGAACTCAGCTGGTGCCCAAAGGCTGCGCTGAACTGAGGGAGCTGTTGTTTAGGGGAGGTGGAGCCCATGAGTTCAGCGGAGGCAGGACCCATGCCACTAAAACTGGTCTGCGGTAACCCCGGAAGCACACTGGAGCTGTTGGGGGTCACAGTGGCGAAGGCAGGCTGTGTGGTCTCTGAGTGCGAGGTGGTAGGTGGTGTGGACAGGGAGGTGGACAGGAGGTGTCCATCTGCACCAAGAAGGTTGCTAAACGGAGAGGGGTCCCCAAGATTGACAGGAAGATTTCCCCAGTGAGTTCTGGGGTTGACCACCCCGCTAAGTGGCACATCCAGCTGAGTTGGGAGCAAGTGCTGTGCCATCATGGGCATCTCTGCTGAGAAGGTAGCTGCCAAGTTATCACCAGAGAAGGATGTGGTGTGAGGGGATGTGATATGGTCACTGTAGGGAGACGGCACATGCTCACTATCATAATGGCTTCCATGGGGTGAGGAGTGTGAATGGTCACTGCTGTATTGCTGTCGTGAGGTGATCAGGTCATCTGCCTTGCTCAGCAGCTGGGCAGGGTGGGGCCTCTGGGAGGCATGGCTGCCATCATGAAGTCCATGAAACTGTCCCGGGAAGGCTCTCTCCCCAAGGCCACTCTGGCTTATCAGAGTGGCAGAAGTAAGGCCAACGTTGGCTGGGGCTGAGAACTGCCCCTGGATCTGCCCTGCCAGGGGCGTAGGTGGGTTGGACAAGGTAGCAGAACGGAGCAAGTTCTCGTCCAGCTCCAGACCGGAGAAATTATCATGTACTATACGCCCATTCAACAGCTCCCCCAGATCCGTGTTAACCTCTCGACTCAAGGACTGCATTCCCGGAGCTCCAGCACCTGTAGAGAACACCCCTATCGCTCTATCTGACAGCTCCTGAACTGGCACACCATCTGTCTGTGTAAGTACTCCAATGGTACTCAGGCACTCAAGAGAAGTTACAGCCTGTAGCGCCCGTTCCAGTTCTTCAGCCTCTTCTGTAGTAGGAAGGAGATCTCCATTTTTACCTGTAGGAACAGGGACACCATTAGTTAGCACTCACCTCTTAGGTGAGCCTGGCACTGGCACTCTAAGGATGCAGATGTACAGAGAGTTCAGTACAGAGCTGCCGTGTATGATAACCTTCCAGCATTGCTTGCAGTACACAGAAAATATTATTCACCAGTCTTCATGAGGTAAGCAAGGTAAGAAAAACAAGAAACTACACTTTCCTCTTCAATGGAATTACTCCTCTCCACCCTCCTTTTCCACATACTACAATGGGAGATGCCTCTTAAACTTACTTAACCATTTTTACTTTAAGTCTAGTAAGATTTTCTTCAATGCTGCCATAACACAAATAGTCCACAAATCCCTTTCTACTTACCAATATTACAGCCTGGACCTAAAATTTACACAGACGGCATAATATAGGTTAATTTCAACTCAAACACAGTCTGATGTCATGTTATATCAGAAAATGACCACAGAAATCACGTACCCAACTCTAGGCTGTTCTAGTTTCTTTGTTACATGTGATAGGTACTGAGCTTTAGAATGTGGAAATTCAGGCACAGTTCTGATCAAAAGCTAGTTTCAGAAACATATTTAAAAATCTTATTCTCACTCTCTTCTCTTTTTATCAAAGGCCAATATTGACTGTGATTCCAGCCCCACTCAATGGCAGAAAGATGCCATTACTGTGAATACTCTTAATTAAACTGTAACACTGACAGGCAGTAAAAATGTAAAATGAATTATTAAAATACTAAACCAATTAGGATTTTCAAAGCAGTAATTATATGAGCAAGTAGAGAATTATACACAGCCTTCTTAAAGTCTGCTTTACTTCAGAGCTCACAAACAATAGACCAAATGTGGACTTCCTTCTCTAGAATTTATAACCTCTGTAAGAAAGCAAGCAACTCCCCAAAATGCAGTTTAGAAACACTCACTTCTTGAGTTCACTGACTGTGTCCATGCTAGCATAAAATAAAATGGTACCTTCAAAGAAATCAAAATCTTGCAAGTCATCGGGCAGCCGTGGCAGGACATCAGAGAAGTCCTCCTGATTCAATTCCAAGTCATGTGGAATGTCTGTGATTTCATTGGCGATATCATCAGGCAGCTCATCAGCACTCAGCTCTGGTGTGGAGGGGCTCCTGAACAGAAAGTAACATTAGTCCCTGATGTTCAACTCTGGTTCCTCCAACAGACAACTATGAATGTGTATCCATCTAGAACATTTTCTACCCCATCATCTTGGAAAAAATGCACTTAGGAAGTTTCTTTAGGAAGCTTAGCCTACTCACTAAATATACAAGATGCGACATCAGGGTCAAAATATTTTATCCATCAAACCCAATCATTGCTCAAATCCGAAATGACCCACTCTAAAGTTTTTTTTCAACAGTCACTAGAGATGCAATTTCTAGCCCTGCTCCAGATGCTGATCCGCACAGCAAAATCACACCTTTCTCCCGTGCTCACTGACAACACTCAAGCCAATAGTGGGAAACCAGGGCAGGGCTACCACTGACCGTATGTGGGGTATCTCTACTGGCAGTGAGACACTGGCAGGCATGGTGAGGTTCCCTTGGGGCACTGCAGGCGGAATGGGTTTCTGTGGCCGGCGCGGGCCTCGCCTTCTCTTCTTCTTGTGTTTTTTGGTAAGTGCAGGTGGCTTTGTTTTTTTCCTGGGTTTCCTCTGCTGCTGGTGCTGAACTTTACGGGAACTGTCTCCTCTCAAGAAATTATCCTTTGGGAGCAAAACAATAGCAATGAGAGCATATTGAGAACAAGTATTACTTGCCTTGTTTTTTTCTGGCCATTCCACAGTCATTCACATGTAATGTAAGAGAGACTGCTAACTTACACCTAGGCATGGCTATAAAACTTGATCTGCTTCCTTCCCCATTTATCCCAATGGCAAAAATAACAGACCAAATTATAAGATATGCGAAACAGGAGATTAATCATACATGCAGTATCACTTTAAAAATTACCATAGCAAAACCTAACTAAACTAGTGCAAAACTGCAAGTCTTAGCAGCACTCTTGTAAATATTAAAGACCAAACACTATTATGAGATGGTGTTAATGCAGATGCAGCAGCTGCTGTCTGCAGCAGCTGAAGTCAGGATCTTCAAGTACCCAACAATATAACAGAGGGACAGCACTGAGGAAACGGAATTAATACTGTTGGACTCAGGTAAGGATGTGGGTAAACAACTATGGTCTCATTGCTTCTGAACAGCAATCGCTGACCAATTAAAAAATAAATTAAACCATCATCAGTCTTCAGTTGCCATCATACTGGGAATGGCAGAGGACTGTATTTGCTACCGAAGTAATCCTTGAAACACTGAAGATTGCCTGGAAGAGGAGGAAAATCCCATACAAATCCATGTAGCAAAAACTCTCACATTTTAATCAAAAAAACTCCATAACTCACAACTATTGGAGAGGTTGGACAAAAGCAATAACAAAACCCCCACAATAACCCAACAACATAACAAAAAAAACCCAACAAACAAACAATCAAAAAAGGCAGTTTTACACCTAACTGAAGTGAGACAAGACACCTTGAAGGAGGGTTTGTGAATTATCCTTAAGGGTTTTTCTGGATGATAGGAGGCATAAAAGGAGAGCAGAGGACATCAACTTAATTTCTGCATTCTCTCAACTGCTTTCCCTCTGGGATCCACAGATTCCTGAAGGAGGTTAACGCTAAATTCTAATAGTTACTGAAAGGTAAATAAACTAGCAAAACCACTACTTGCATGCCTGTAATTGCGATCTACATTTCCTCTAGAAAATATTTTGGGCCCCATGTGCTGAGACTGCTTAAGCTGCAGGCTTCTTAATACCACACTCACACTTTATTAGGATCCAAGGACCAGGATTGACCCCGAATAAAATGACTGCAGGATCTCACAATGATCTTCCATTTCTCAGTTCCAGAGAAGAATTCAAATTTTTTCCAGTGAAGGATATTCTCATGCACACTTTATTATATCCTCAAAACTACGGAAAAGATTTTCACAACATACTTTATACTAACTGGGAATGTTTGGCATGTTTTACCCTCTTAAGAAAGATAGCAGGATATGAGCTCTCAAGTTCATAAACTTGCTAGTTGTCAAGGAAGAGTGCATAGGAAGACTGGGGTTAAAACTCCCGATCATCCCAACACACAAATAAATACAGTTTTGGCTTTGCCACACAAACATCTTTGGCATGTTCTTCGCACAGAGGTGTCTGATGTGTAATGTCAAAAACTGGCACAGAGCACTGTTGACCATCTGCAAACTTGGCTGTGCAACTTGAGAAGAGCTGCTGAGAACGGTTCAATAAGATATCTGTGCATTTCTGCATCAGGAATAACACGAGACAACGATGGAGGAACGCCCTTTGATTTATCAATCTGATAAAGATCAGAGTCTTCAACTCTATCTGTCCACAGATGCTATTTTTAATGAGTACCTTAACTTTGCTATTCAAGTTCAAAGCTAGGTAAGGCTCAAACCCAACTTTTAAGGTGAAAAACTGCATTCATGCAGAATCTCTAATGATTTTATTACATACTGAGATAGTTTTATAAAAGCAGCCATTTCACTAATGAGTTCTTAGCAAAAAGAAGCCTTTTCCTGGAGTCTTAATCAATAGATCAATAGTAGCAGTTGGAATAGCGTAGTCAACAGGACTATTTCCTTACAGACTAATGACAATCCATACTGAAACATTAAAGAAAGAGTATTTCTTAATTCAATCTTTTAAGGTACATTCTTGGCATTTATCTTTAGAGCACAGAAAAAGAAGTTTCAAGATCCTTCCTGCTCCTCTGAAAAAAAGATTTTGCAATCAGACAGAAAGGTCAAATAAATCCAAACGTAAGCTGGCTGAGATTTCCTTCAGAAAAACCCCTTGTAGGAGTGAAAATGTTTCTAGACTTACAGCAAATCAAACAGATATCTCATTGTGTTTTTTTCAAACAATATTAGAAGCACTTCTTCCATCTTTAACAGTTCTCAGACTTCAACATCACTATGTATGTTCATAAAATGTTAAAACACAAACACAAAAAGAAAAGAACAAAGAAAATTAAAATCCTGCCAAAAAGTCCAGAAAATAGATTTGGACATATGGGACCAAGACCCTGTTCATTTTAGGAGAAACTATTTCCACTGAGAAGAAAATGCAGAGAGGAAAAAATGGGCATAAATGCAAAATCACTACGTTGACTTCTCTGCTTTACACACACCAACAAGCAAGACCACTTAAAAGAAAAAACAAAACCATTTGAATCATCAGGCAAATCCCAAAGACACGGTGCTCTCTCATACAGAGATTCTGAACTGCTCTGCAGACCACTTTTAAGATGCCTGCAAAAAATCAACCAAGAAAAACAAGGCATCAGCAAAACAAAAAGATTGAAAAGGTGCTGCAGTCTGATAGTAACTGCAACAGATCAGCACTACTCACTTAAAATACCAAAACCAAAAGCTTCAACAAAAGAAGTCACTCCAAAAAGAGCACCAATAATTCTTCAGATAAAACAAAAAAAAGACAAAGTCTAAAGAAGTTTTAAGTATTACAGGTCATAAGTCTGCCTAATGTTTACAGTCTTCAGAATCAAACCTCACTTCTGATGTGCTCTCTTCTTTCTGTGATCTTTATCCATCGACTCTTAACATCCTTTTCAAGCTTTTCTTGAAATTCCAAGCACTGGGAATCCTTCCTCATCTAGACTATGAGGTTCTGTGACCCCTTCTGAGGTTCTGCGACCCCTTCTATTCTGCTGCTTTGAACAACGCAAAGTATGATTTCCATCTTTCTAGTCAGCGTAAGTCATCTTTTTATACTATGTATAAAAATCTGTTCCAATAACACTGTCATAGGAAGATAGTCTATTGGAACCTCCCAAGAACTGCAAGAAAGCCAAGGAGCTGAAAGCCACATGGTTTGTACCAAGTCATCATGAAAGATGATCATTTTTGTACAGGTTTCTTGCATCCACCAAACACAGATTACAAAGTAAAATGATACCAGTGTCAAACTACTTATCTTCACTGTCTACACACCCAAATCACCCAGACCAAGTTAAAAGCAAAGTAGTTAGTGACACGCCAACAAATAGGTATTTCATTGTGAAAACTTACTTGTCAATGCAAACATCTAACAAACAAACAAAAAACCCCTAAAACAGAACTTCCATGCCTGAATGCAACTCCCAAAAAGAGTTAAGAGGATACGCTGAAAACAGTGCCTGGTGAATGGAAGGGCCTTGTTAGTGCACTGCTCTCCCTTCGAAGTCCCACTACAGGTTGTTGGTTCTGCATCTCTCTGCCTCACTTGGCTTGTGCTGAAAAGAAAACATAAAAGAGTTTAGAGACAAAGCCCCAGTCTTGGGCAGTTACTTAACACAATTATTGCACTGAACGTGGCACAGTAGGATGAAAAATTATAACACACATGTGTGTGTCATGATCCAGATGGGATGCACGCTACTACCAGATTCTACACAGGGACACAGAATAGATGTCAATGACAGGTGAAAGTGTAACTGCTGTAACAGGATTCTGGTTTATTTCACAGGGCCTTAATTGTAATGAGAGGTGCTATGTGCTGCTACCATATAAATATTACAACACCCTGCAAAGAGCCAAGGGCAGCAGTAGTTGAGTGTCAACACAGGTGACTCTCAAAATGAGGTCAATCTTTGGAATACAATGTATTGGGTATGCCTACACGGGCAGTCAAGTGCGCTTCCAAGCCTATTCATAAACCAAAACATGCCGAGCATCCCCAGAGCTTACATGCAAGCATGTGCTCAGACAAACTTAGACTGAGCTCTGGAGTGGCAGAGCCTGAGCGTGCTCAACATGGATAAAAGCTCTCCTTCATCAACGTGCTACAGCCCAATCCACCAGCAAGTGCCCAGAGCTGGGCACTCCCTCAGCACAGCCTCTATGCTTTGAGCCTGAGCTGCAAGCAGGCGACCAGGCAGCAGTGTGGACGAGCACCGCAAGCATTACACAGCTCGCTCGGTGTTAGCCTGCACTCGAGGCATCTGTCACCTTCAGTGGAAAGCTGGCGATTCCAGGGCTGGCTTTCACCTCTGTACACGTTGTTTTCTAGGTTGACAAAAAGCTGTCTGTAGCCTGAGTGTTTTCCTTCGGCCAGTTCTGTCATCAACTGCACTTTGACTGAGCAAAGTTTTAGTTAGCGGCATTACTCCTGAGAAAAATTTCATAACTGAAAAGACTCTGGTTACTTAAATTAACCAGAGCAGTGATGACAGGCACAGCTGGCTTTGCTGATCTACCCAAAACAACATTATCTTTTTTTTGCATAATAAAAGGCAAAAATGATGGGGGGAAAACCAGCAAGAGTTTGTCAGTTCTGGCAAAGTTTTGCTGTAGTTTAAATTTGGAGAAATTTCCACAACTTTGTAAACTAGTAATGGACTTCTATGTTACACCTCTGAGCAGCTCTTCAGCACCACTCCACTTCCCCAACAACAAACCTTCCAACTGTCATGACCCACAGCCCACTGCCCAGGAACAAAAGCATCCCATTAACCAAAATATACTCTTAGTAACTTGCTCCAGCCTGCATCTCATATTTTATCCAGTACACCCCACAGTCACACATCCGTAAAGCCAAACTGCAACAGCAAAAGGATGCTGCTGATACCCCAGACATAACACCAGGGTTCAGACTTAGTCTGTTCCTGCACAAGTATGAATCAACCAACTCTCCGTATGCTGAGAGCTGGAGGGATGTTGACATTATCTAGAAAGAATTCCCACAGAAGGTAACCTTCAGAGTTGTTAGAAGATATTTACTTTGTTGCCAACTTTCATTTAATGTTAGATTGAGTTAAATCTAACAAAAAGCGTAAGCTTAAATTTGATTTGCTGGGAAGATAATTAAGAGGAGGTACAGACTTTTCAAAAAAAAGCTGTCTGAAAAACAAAATCTGAATTGAAGCAGTAAACTACAGACCAGACCGTACACCTTCTAAAGAACTGGGCATAGTAAAGTACCAGGTATTTGAAGGAAGCCAAAATACAAAGACTAATTAGTAAGAATAAATTTTAGCAGGTCACTAATTTCTTTTGTGACATTTAAGAAACCGGGCCCAGATACTGCTGGACAAACAATCCATATTTAAAACATAAAGCTGGAGAAAGCGTGTCTTCATGGACACACTCTGTGTGCCAGGTTTATTTTACTCCACTGACAGTCATTCACGTGTCATGGTTCTTCTGCCTTGTGCATAACTACCCGTTTCAGAGTTCAGCATTTCAGCTGCTGGATGCTCAGCCCATCTCCACCCTGTCCCAATCCCAGGTTCCTGCAGTCACAGGGGAAAGTCTAACCTGGAACAAGCACATGTAGCTCTTCGGAGTTCTTGTATGAGCTGCCCAGCACGCTCCGGCTCTCTGCTGGCCGCCTGCAGCAAGGCTTTCCGGAGCGTATGCCGGCATTTCTTCTGACGGGATTCTGCCCGCTCCAGGCGGCAGAGGTGCTTGTATTTCTGCTGAAAGTAAGTGCAAAGTCTGGTCACCCTGGAACTCCTGTCATCTGCATTGTCATCATCAGACCTGAAGGAAGGAAAATAAAAACAAATGGGCTTTAAGTTACTACTTTTTTCCCACAGAAGCTATTTTGTCACTTTAATAGAATTGTTAAGTTGGCATCCATCTTCTAGCCACACAAACATCCAAAGGCTGAAATCAGGCAGCAATGTTTGAGAAATAGTAAGAGTAGGATCCCTTTTAAATTCTAAAGGTACTTGCCCTTCTTAGTATGTCATTATTAGAGATTAGATCAATTTATCATCAAGTCTGACACATTTAAATGTCTAGAGCCTGCTGTTCAAAAAAAAATCTATACTGTTAACCTTTATTTACTGTAAATGTCTTGGCAAATGAGACAAACGCTTAAATCAAAGTGCAATTAATGGAGAGGACAAGGGTGGGGAACTGTGTAGGGGAAATTTATTGAGGAAAGGTCATACTGAAGAAGATGGTCAAATTCTAACAAGTACCAAAACTGCTGACTTCTTCCAATTCCTTTTACTCTGCCAGGTGGTGTATTCCTAAACCAAGTTACACACTAACAGAGCTAACAACTGATACTGGTTTCTCCTTGCTGCAGAGTTAAAGTTGAGTTACTGTACATAGTAGAGAAGAAATTCACATTTAACTCCAAAGGTAGAGAAGGAAAAATCAGACCAAGGCTAAGCAAGGACCAGATGAAGGACTAATCCAATTCTTTGTTTGCTTTAAGAAGCCTTTTCCCATTTATCTTGGCTTTCTGAACATCCAGGCACATATCAACAAGACCATCAAACCATGTCAACACATTCAGTTAAATGAAGTAAAAGTCATGAAACAGAAAATCATCACTGGAACTTGCTAAAACAACAGGATCCATGAAGTTACTCAGAAGTCCTCCACGACAAGCTCTAGTTTGCAGAGTGAGTTTTTTTGTTCACGGAGCAACAAAGTGCATAGATGAATCTAAGCAAAGTAGACTTTGTTCAGTTTTTCCTTTAAGCTTTTCCTATAGAACAGAGAGACTTTATGCTAACTTTCCTATCTGTAATACAAAAGAAGGGCAGGGGAAAGTAGAGAAATCAAGCAAACAAAGCAAATCAAAAGCTCACAAGGTTCAGACTGCAGAGCTTGGCAAGACTGAAAGAGCTGACTCCCAAACCTTGGCACAGCAAAGCAGACCAGAACTAGCTGAAATAGAAGAGATGCGAAATACCAGCCATGGTATTTACTAAATACAGTAAGATCCAGAAATGCAGACAGCAGACCTGTCCCTGAAAAGCCGTATGGTGAGGACCTACTTTCCTTTCTGGAAACTCTGACTCTATTTATATACAAGCCAAATGTAAGAGACTGCAGCCATCTCCACTAAGACTGTCCACAAACACTCTGCAGCAGCAAACACTGCCTTGACACAAATGCACGTTTTTATGAAGTTTGATGTAAAGTAAACCATTCCATGTATTTTGTCTGTTAAAACAGATAAAAGTTTATTTTCTAGAAGCATAAATTACAACTAAATAAATTACAACTAAAATAAATATGCAACTACATGCTTCGCAACAAATACAACCTGTTAAAAATATTTAACATATGTAATCTTTAAAATATTTTTACACTGAAAATTAAAAGAAAATACATTTTTAAGATCTCTTAGAAAAGAATGTTTACTGGGAAAAACTACCTCTTTAGAAAATATTAATGGTGGTCTATTTAATATAGATTTTACTTCTTCCAATATATTAATAAAAAACAGGAATATATGGATGGCATATATATTTATAGATAGGTTTAATATCTCCACATATTTCATTACTGCTCTGGGCCAAGACTTTAAAACACAGTTGCAGATATACTGATTTAATTTTAAATATGGTTAAAAATTAGAAAATAATTTTTCCTTTGGGGGAAAAAAAAGTGAAAAGAGTGTTTTTTGATGTAAATTTCTCTATATTTAAGACTTTTTACTTCCTTCGCATTGAAAGAGTCAGGAAAAAAGTCACTGTACACGAAAATATTTTTGAACTGCAGTTTATGAGGTCTTTTCAAAAAAGTAGATGAAGAACATATATAAAGACGTAAAACAAAATCATCCCTGCAGTGGGCAAGGGCTTATTTTGAGCCAAACAGTTTCTAAAAACCTATTCAGAATTTTGTTTCCAGGCCAGTAAGATTAACCAAAATGTTTATATGTTCAGAGAAACCTAAAAAGACCAAAATAAAACTTATATTTTTTTCAGTAGCCAAGTACTGAAAATGAAAGGTACTTTTATCATTGTCCTTTCGTAAACAAGTTTACCAACTTCTATTTAGTTTATTGTCTTAAACTGCATATAGAGCTTCTGAAGTTCAACTTAATGTGTGGCATTTAATTTTAAAAAAGGTCTCTGAAAGTGCTCACAAGCCATTTGATAGTCCAAAGTGCTTCTTCCCTTTCAAATTGTCATGTCTGAACATCAGGGGAATTATTGCTGAGCGTTCATGAAGAAAACAAAGACGGCATGAAGCAGCCAAAAGGAAGAGCAAAAGGGTAGCATGAGCAGTCAGGCACCACCAGGGAACAAGGAGAACATTCTCTCTATTCTGAGACACCCCAACAACTATACTTCAAATGCCTCCTTACAGAGAAGTTTTGAAGAACCTTCCCTTCTTTTAGTTATTCTAGTTAATGTGAGTTATTGAATCTGACTTTGACAACACAATGTTGATATTTGCTCCTTTGAGTGGGGTGGTATGAGGCGGGATTCACACTCCTTTTTCAAACTTGCTACTTGAAATTCTTGCTTTATCTGTATTTCAGTGTACACTTTGTTATAAAGTCATTTGTTTTCCAGTTTTTTCCAAGCTACCAAACCCAGAAATCAAATAATCTAGGGAAAAACTTAACTAATCTGCAGCAGGGAACAGTCCCTGCTCTCTCTTCAAACTGCAGCTCCCCCAAGGGATTCCTCCCACCTCAGCAGCCTTCTCTGCAAGCCACCCAGCCTGCACTGTGCCCACTACCAGCTCCTGTGCTACTATTTGAACTCAAACATTTGTGCCTGCCTCCAAGCACTGCATCCCAGAATCCTGGGAGCACAGGAATATGATTTTTCAAAATTAAAGCATAGAATAATAAAAGCAAACATTTGGCCTGTGTGTCCACAGGTGGTTGCAGCAATATGAATTTTACAGATTAAAAGGCCAGAAGGCAAGTGAGCAAAAAAAAATATATTACTGTTGTTGTGGTTTAACCCCACCCAGCAGCTAAGTACCAGGCAGCTGCGTCCTCACTCTCCCTGCTCCCACCAGTGGGATGCCGAGGGGAATAAAAAAAAAAAAAAATCTTGTGGGTTGAGCTAAGAACAGTTTAGTAATGGAAACAAAGTAAAATATAGTGCTACCATTTATTGTAATGGGAAAAAAATTAAAAAGAAAACCCAAGAAAAACAAGTGATGTCCTATACAACTGCTCATCACCCACTGAAAGATGCTCAGCCCACCCCCCAGCAGCGCTCAGCTCCTCCCAGAAAACTCCCCCCAGTTTATATACTGGTCATGATGTTCAATGGTATGGAGTATCCCTCTGGCCAGTTCAGGTCAGCTGGCCTAGCTGTGCTCCCTCACTGCACCTCTGCACTCCCTCTGGTGCACCTCCTCTCTGGCACATCGTGGCAAACCAAAGTGTCCTTGATTCAGGGTAAGCACTACTTAGCAACAACCAAACCATCAGGGTGTTATCAACATTATTCTCATACTGAACCCAAAACACAGCACTTTACCAGCTAGTAAGACAAAAATGAGCACTATCATAACCAACACCAGAACACTCTTAAGACATTAATTTTAAACCAATCTGGTGAATTTCTGAGGCTTTAAGAGCAGCTGGGGTGTCACACAAGAAATTCAACTGAAAGTTAGAGGATTCCCCCCATAATCACATAAGCAGAAATATTGAGAACCATCTGTCCAGGAAAGCAGAAATTTGTTATTCACTTTCTTCTTCCAATAGTCTGTTCTGACAAGCATCCCTCCCACTGTCTTCCATGAAGTTGAATGGAAACGGACAGAATGAATTAGCTAGTGGGATCACAAGCTCAGACACGAATGAACAGAGAAAAAACAGCTTTCATTTTACTGTAAAAAACAGCAAGTAAATCCCGTAACATAAGGGATGTGATTTCAGAAAGTAAAAGTTTTAAGAAACAACCTCCATTGGTTTTCTGGTAAAATAAGTCTCCAAAATTCAAACAAGTCACTGGCTGACTAAGTTAGGAGCCACGAGTCTGAACTGCCAGATTAACAAGATAGAGTTATTTTGACAAATCAAATCTCCCCAGACATAGTTTGAACTAATTCACCACCTTCAGCAGCAGACAGACCACACTGCAGAAGTGTCAAAGTGAAACACTTCAGGTAATAAAAATCTCTACAGAAGCTTGCAGAATAGGAATTAAAGTTTTAGAAGGCTTACATCAAGTGAATGTTTATCCATAATCAGAATTAGTAAAGCTGTTGAAGAGCTAACACTGGGCAGGCTGATGGAAGTGCAAAAGCAGCCAGTAACATACAAACTTTTATCCATCATGATTAGTTAAGACAGCATTTAACTGAGGTGTACAAAATGCTAGAACAGAATAGAAAATGTCAAGACAAGGTACTACTTTTCTCTCAGTATGTGAAAAGAGTAGGAAGAATCCAAAGGAAGTTAAGACAAATAGAAGACAAAACACACAGAGATGACCTTTATAAGTTGACCAAAAAAATAGGGATATATGGAAGAATCAAATCAAATGTCAGAGAGAGAAAAGTGTAAGGGAAGTTATTTAATAGATATATCTGCTGTGAAAAAATATGTATGATTTAAAATTCTGTTCATGTTTTCCCAAAACAGTTTATTTAGAAGGTGTCTTTTAAGCTAAAACTGTTCGTGAAAGCTCACTCTCTGGCTGCTGATGCCCTGAAAAACGAAGGCCATTCGTAACAAAAAAATCAGCACCTTTATTTTATAAAAGAAAAGCCCACACACTGTTTAGTAGCTTTGATTCACTGAAGATTCTTAGTATTTAGCATCCCAGGGTATGTCCTGATGACAGAGATACAGCTTTCTGTTCACTTTGAGAATAATCTTTAGAGAAGGCAAGAATTCTAGTAAGTTTCAGAATTTCCATGTAACAACAAAATAATATTTCATTCACCATTATTCTAAGTGTTATATTTAAAAATTAAACAAATGGGGGAAAGTTGTAATATTAAAAAGTCCAGTTGCATCGTGAATGAGAATCATGTTATAGAAATTATAATCCAATTCTATTGAGACCCCAACTTCTTTGTTAAAAACATTCTTTGTTACAATACTATGCTCAGGATGCTTTAACTTTGCACCTTAAAATTTACATTAATAGACATATATTATCATATCCTGATGTAAGTTCAGATTCATGGCTTAGCAGTATATAGAGAACATCATAAGCCTTTCTGCACCAGCAGCTAATACCTGCTCTGCTTATCCCTTTGATCACATCATTCCTTTCAATGCTCACAAGTATTGGCAAAGGTTATTAAACACTTAATTAAGAAAAGAAACACCACGGTCTTTAAAAAAACACATTGAAACAATAGCCTGCATAAATACTATAAGGATTAATGAGTAAAATGTTAACAAGTTTACTAACAAAGTTATTCACAAACAGTAGCAAAGACGAGAAACCAATACCAGTTCCATGTGGTTATAATTCAGGACTCCACTCAGCAAGGCATACAAGTTCATTAATAAATCCCACTAAACTCAATTAAATTTAGAAAAACAAGCTTAAATCCTTTCCTGATGCATCCTTCTGATAGCAGACTGCACAAAGGTCTCTAAGTTAGCTGAAAACTGGGACAGAAGGCAACAAGCTGTTTCATAGCTCTTACAAACAAATGAATCCAAACAATCCTTTGTTTCAGCAAAGCACTTGAACAAGTGCTTAGGTTCTACTGACTCCACTTGAAGTGAAACTCACATTTGCATGATTTATTCCATCAAGGCCAGCATGAATACTAAAGAATGATACTCACTCAGGTCTCTCATAGCCGAGGCTTTCTCGGATAGACCATGCAAGCTGGTAAGGGGAGGTTTGCTCTGAATCCTCCAACTCTTCTCCACTGTCTTCAGACCAATCCAGCCCTAAGTGAATTGAAAACATGAAAACTGGATGAAAAGAGTATCCACCTCATATAAGCCTCTAAGCAACCTGTGGCACAAGAGGTGAAAGTGTGGTACAGTTACAAGCATAATTATGTTTGATTAAGTTTATTCTCAATTACACAGGAAAAGTTACAGTAGCAGCTCCATTGCTGTGCAAATAGCATGCAATGTGCAAATAGCACGCACTGATTTTTGTCACAAGCAAGGGTTTGTTTTTTTTAAATCCTTACTGGCTTCTTTATTTATAAACAGTGGAAGAAAAATCGCCAGCTTTCTTACCCACAGAAAAATATTATTTTTCATAACCAAGCACATGGGAACTTTAAAGACAAGGTAAGGGAAAAGTCCCTGTTGCAAAGAACTGACTACCTGGTAAATTTTAATACTATATGATCTAAATAGGCCAATATTTCTGTTTATATTCTGACCCCTTCACTGTGCCATAACACAGAGAAGAATATGAAAATCACAAGACACAGCATCAGGGACAGAGATAGATACAGAGCTACACAGAGTGTTCCTCTGCTCAGTTCCTGTCACTGCCGGCCAAATGCACATATTAGCACTAAGAGATAGCTAAAGAGAGAAACACAAACACTCCTGCACTTTTACCAAGCAGCATGTTTTTGTTTAATGAGGATGCAGTATGACCAACTTATTGTGTGCACCAGCAGCCTCAGTTAGTCAATCCACACACAACTGTTGAACATGACAACCAGAAAGAGGCCAGTAAGTTCTCAGGTAGAACATTTTGTCTGGAACGTCATCTTTCCGTTTTTCCTACCCTCTCTCCCTCATCCAGTGAAAATCTTGCCACCTTCTTGCAGCAGGTGGGATAAAATCCCATTACTGCATTTGCAGCCAGCATTTTTTCTTTTTCGCTTTCTTCTGTGCTCCTTGAAAATGGAGCAGCAGTTGGGATAACAGTTAAGGAGCATTTTATTTTTGTTAAAAATAAACCAAACAACTATATCTGAGATGATGTCAGATGCTTTGAATTTGGGAAATGCATCAGTTCTTGGTCACCTACTTTCACAGTTAGAGAGACACACACCAATGCATGGACTACAATTGTTAGGAGCATCTTCATCATATACAAGCAAGACTTTAACATGAACTACAAATATCAGAAACCAAATTTTTCAGAAACTTCAGCGTCCTTTTATTAAGACATGCATTTGAACTAAATTAAGATATATTGAGACATTTAATGAAATGTCAGAATTATACTTTCAAGGTAAGTGGTTCTTTTTCCTCTTGCCCCTTTCATAAAGGAATGAAAAAACAACTTAAAAACTTGATAAAGCTGTCCATAACTGACAACCATTTAATGAATTGTTTACCCAAAGTTTAAAAACAAAATCAGAAGTTGTGTTGCTTTGCTTCTAATGGGCACTGCAAAAATGAAGGAATAAAATCTAATCCAGATTCAGCTATACTAACACCAAAGACTGCATTTACATTAATATCCAATTACACAGCTCTGATGTAGGTATACATAAAACTGGCTTAATCTTTTTAAAGATTCTGTGCAGTCTGTGCTACTCTGTCATAAAAAAGAAATCCTGAAATTCTCTGAACTGGCATAACTAGTCTTCACTTTCTAAGCTGTTGGTTAATAAAAAACAAATATATTTTCCACTCACGTAACTTACATGTGAATTCTTTTACTTTGCCAAATATAAACTGTTCTAAATGCACACACATACAGTTATGCACCTGCATAACTGTACATGTATAGGTCTAACTGGTTTTTTTACTATGCCTCTTTTTTAGTGAAATGTATTCTCTTCACTACTTGAGAATGTAAAACATTAAACACAGAAAACATCTTTCTACAGTCTTTCAAACACAGGTCACTTTCTAAGCTGTTGGAGTCTTTCAAACACAGGTCACTAAAGACCTGCATTATATATAGGACCATCAAAGCTGTTTCCTGAAGAACAACATCCTTTGGAGACATGCTATAGTATGCTAATTATCTTCTGAACAAATAGTCAAGCTATCCCATGAGTGCCAAAGGGCAGATCTTAACAGCAAATTAAGGAAAGGTTAATTGCAATAGCAAAAATTACAGATGTTTCCAATTAAATAAGACACTATATGAAGAATGTCTAGATTTATTTGAAGTCTTTTTTTTTTTTACAAAACATCTTAAATAGTGTTTCAGCTCTAATATCACACACTGACTCACACTTCCATTTCTCTTTTAATATTTTACTTGTTAGAAAAGTACAATCTAAAACTAAGTCAAAAAGTAACTTTGGTGGGTGAGAAAGACAAAAAGTGCAGATAGGTGTGCCTAGGTCTGTATTCACCCTCAGACAAATAAACCACAAGGTCATTTGCCTTTTCAAAGCCTTATAGAGCACTACTACCATACCAGAAGCATCTATTGAATTATGGTTTCTAGACAATAAGTAAGGGTAAGACTATTCCTGCACTGGTATGTCAACAAGACTCCAACCTCCAATTACCTTCTGTAACGGTGATGCTCTCCTGCAGTGGTCTTTCTTTTGTTCATCCACTTCCTATAAACTAATAGGCCCAGTCAAGAAAAATTCTCTTGTGCTATAATTTTCCAGTCAAGTCAGCTGGAAATTTGGATCTGCAGAGAACGATGGGCCAAATCTCCAAACTTTTACTTGCATGCATTTTGTAACGTGCACTTTGTCACACATCTAATATTTAATCTAACTTTGTTCACTCATGTAGGTACAGCTAGTGTCACCTTTACTACTTGAGTTGCAAACCTTCTATATGATGTCTCTATCATGCAAGCAGTGTTTTCTACACCTCAGTTTCATTTCTCAAATGGCTAACAGAACATTAAGAATAAAAAGCAACCAAAATGCCATAAACCGTATATGATGGATGCAGGCTTTCCCTTCATAGAGAGCAGGGCTAAAGAAAATGCCAAGAGATTATCTAGCTCAAGGTTGTTTTGTAAGGACTGCACACAAATGCAGGACAAGGATAGAAGACCTTCCCCTTTTTTGGTTTTAGGTTAAAAAATAAGGCTGCAGTGCATCAATTATCTGCTCACCTAAATGAGGAAACAGATCAGTGTCCAGCTGCTGTTTTCGAGTGCACAGTTTCACCAGTCTCTGTAGCCGGCTCATGCAGGACGAGTGCGGAGAGAAGGCTGTGGCTTTCATGAGGACCCGATCAGTCCTTGGTGGGTCCGTGACAGGAGCCCTGGCGGGTGGCAGGAGAGGCAGAGGTCTCTTGTTAGACAACTGCCGGGCTTGTGCTATAGTGTGTGTGGTGGGTGCCACTCCCTGCATTGGTAGGCTGGTGTTCAGAGGTTGAGGTGACTTGCAGACGATGCCCTGCGGTAGCCCTGTCGGCTTCAATGAAACTGATGAAGGTGGCAGATGGGAGTGCTGCTGCTGCAGAGGCTGCTGCTGCAAAGGTGCAGGAATGGGGCTAAAGTGCTCTTGGCGAACTTTTAAAATCTCTGTCTCTCTCTGGCGCTGTCGGTTTTGAGCTAACTTGCTCTGCAACTTTTTCCTCACTGTTGCCCCTTTCTTTAGGTCATCATCCTCCTCATTGAAAGCAAAGGGGTCTTCTAATTCTGCCTCCAGGTAGGGGAGAGGAAGCCTTGCCCCTGGAGGGGAGAGGGACATCCCATCCAGTCCATTGGGCATCTTCAAGGCCAGGGTGGGCACTGTCAGACTGAAGGCCATAGCATCCATCTGATGCCTGACCTTCACCTCCTCTATGGGATCATTCTTTTTCTTCCTCTCCTTTTTCGGTATAAAGCCAAGTACCTGCAGGTGGCTGTTGCAGTACCTTTGAAAAATAAAAGCAGTCAATTATTAACTAAACTCCTGTAAGTAAAATATGAAGAAAAGACATCACTTAAGGGAAACCCACACAAATATAAATCAAAATACAAGAGGTTTTATAAGAAGTGTACACAACTGCTTCCAATAAAACATGTTAACTGTGGTAGTCCCAACATGTAACAGAAAACAAAAGGTTATACAAGTGGCAATTTCTAATCTTAAAAGTCTTCATTCATTATTCACAGGAGATTCACAATCATTCAAAATCTTAACTCTCTAATAGGGTGAATACTCATAAAACAAAGTGAAAAAAACAAATGGACTGTCTGATACGTAAAACATTAAGAACTTACGCCATTAACTGATCATTTCAAAAGCTCCCAAGAAAAATTACATTGGAGACTACTTTCTTTCATTTGCCTGTTTGTTCAGTGGAAATAGTTAACATTTTCATTACTGCACACATTATTATTATGAATTCCACTATAGTAGCAAGAGCAGTTTCTTATAGGGACAATCTCCCTAGATATCTGTTGCAAAGGGCCACTATTTGTAAATAAAAATCTAGTTATAAAAAGAAACTGTCTGCTGCTAGAAAATATTTACGCAATGCCAAGAATAAGTACACATACAATCCACAAACATGGATTTTAAATTCTAATATGAAAAACTTTCAAAGCCATGTTATTAAAAAAAGGTTTTGATAATTTGTCATGGAAGTTTTTAAAAAAATCACAATTTATGTCCACAGATAACATAATAAAAAGTAAAAAATTAACCTTTGTCTGATTAAAACAAGCAGGTGATAGAAATGTAGGAATCATGATCTGATTCTCTTCCTGCCTGTTTCCCACAGGCAGGCACTCCTGCCTCTGTAGAATGCCACCAGCAATCAGAATTCTGCCCTTGCAGAATTCCATCTATAACCTGCAGCTTATAGATGAAAACAAAGATATAAGGAAAAAGTGATGTATACATCCAAGTATTTATGAAAAAGGAAATAGCCATGAAGGTATTCTTTAAAATCTGATCAGTACAAACCTGGGAAAAGTAAGTTTTGTGGAACAAATAAGTTAAAATTAATTTATTCCTGGTCTTTATGGAAAAAAAAATCGCAGCAAAGCCCAAACCAAACCTCACAAAAGGTTTAACACTTCAGCTTAGTGACTTTCAACCTGTTGGCCCACCACTAAAGAAGCAATGTGTGAGCAGCTTCTAAAGAGTCCTTAAAAGGTAAAAACAAGAAATCAAATTCATATTTGCTCTTTAATGATCTCCATATATACAGCCTCTTGAGGGATCCACACGCATAAGGATTCACAAATCAGAAAAGTCTGAAAAGTACTGCTACTTATTACTGCCTAAATAATTTCTTTATTAAATTATGTTGTAAGTAATAAATAAAGCTAGATGAGGCAAGCTGAAAGCTAGCAATTTGTGGAGTCCTTATTAGAACACACTGGAATACTGTAAATTCATACTGAGAGATGCATTTCTAAAACTAAAATTATATAATGAGGGCTCAATAAAGCTTCCCTTAAAGTCAACAAGCACTGTTTCCATGTTTAAAATTAAGCACTTTTAAAATATTTTGTTTGAACAAGACTGGTATCAGTTACAACAGCACTTTTACTATGATAGGAGAAAAAAACAATAAACAAACAAAACAAACACAGGGGAATTCTTTTCCCTCTTATGCCAATAAAAACAGTGTTTTGCTCAATGTGAATGCTTCCCTTATATTGTTTATATTGTTTATATTGTCATCTTTTGCTTGTGCTGATGTGAGGAGGTAAAACTGGATAGTCTGTTTTCATTGTACAAACAAGAAAAAGTTAGAAAAGGTGAATAAAGATATGAAAAGGTAATAAGCTTGCTAACATTCTCTGAGTTTTAGGTTATTAAGGCTTTGGCTTGTTCATTTAACTCTAATACAATAATTTTTATATGGCAGAGAATAAAGCTTTGGCTCTTATGACTGACCATACTGCACCACTGAGAGCCAACTGTATCCTCTGGAGACAAACTCATAGATGTCAGGCTACAATATACAGATCACATGCACTTGCAGACTCCTGTACACAACTACTTGGCTCTGTGCTTTAAGGCTCTATCAACTCCCTGTCTTCCAGCATAACTGACGCTGTGACATCTTAGACTAACAGGAGCAGGAAGAAGCCAGGAAGAGCACTTCAATCTCCTCTGGGTAAAGAAGACTACGCACAAGCAGTTTTGGCTAGGCTAGGCACCAACTCAACCTTGACCTTGTCAGGCTCTAGCTGGTCCCACACAGAGCCAGGGGTGCATGCACACCCACTTCCCCATCCTTCAGTTTCCAGAATGGCTTTTTAGTTGGCCCTGGACCAAACTGGCTCTGACTTTATCCCGTGCTGCAGAGTCTGCATTAGTAGTTCATGCTCCTTGCAAGTCAGATTACTGGGAAGACTAGAATAGCACCTGCAAGTAGCACAATGCTTTTCACATAGCTCTGAGCATGAAACCCAGTAGAATCAAGCTGGCCCTACAAGAGCCGATTCTGATCTGCCTGTCTTAGTGGCTGAGTTTGTCACTTCTATAACCTGTCTGTGAGTGATTCTCAGCTGACAGTATCACATTGAGTATCTAATGCAGGTTTTTTTCCCCTTCCCTACTCAGTGCCAAAAGCATTTATCGTGTGCAGGTAAGATCAAATGAATTCCACACATATAGTAAGAGCGGTGGGTTAAAATTATCGAAACATGAAGCACACAAAATGTGATGGGCTCTGAAGGCTTCAGCTGGACAGTTTCCCTCATCCACTGGGAGGACAAGAATTCAGACAGTGAGTTTTTCTACCTACAGTTGCATTCTGCTTCTCAGTACATCCCAGACTAGGATTGATTTCCATCACTTACTTAAGATCCAATAAACTGGGGAACAGGTTGCATATTAACAAAACATTTAAAGATTCTCTTGAAAGAGGAGATTTAAAATGGTGTTTAACACAACTAAATTGTAATAACCGTATATTTAAAAATTAAGCTGAACTTCATTATGTATGTCTGTATTTGGCTAAGAAAGAATTAGGAGATGTATTCAGAGAAAATACAGATACAAAACCTATGTCTGTATCATCTCATATATATATTCCTTAAAAAAACAAGATAGTGAATAGAGAAACTAGACTTCAAATAAGGCAATGAAGTCACACACTATTAATAGATCAAATTTGTAGAACCTTAATGGTTAATAAGAAATCTAATAATATGGTACCATATTAAACATATTTGTGGCTGGTAACATCTCATTTGTCAGAGTCAAGTGATAATTCTTTTTAATTATCTGTGGACAGAGTATGAAGCTTTTGGCATATAATGCAAGCATCTTCTTGACTTTTTTTTAATAATCTTTAAAAGTATAAAAAGAAGATAGCTGTCAGAGCATCATACAGCCTGCTTCTGATCATGTACATGTACATGTGTAAAACTGTGACAAAATGACCATCTGACGGTAATTTTGTACACAAAAAATTAAAAGCTATGAGTGAAGAACTCAGACACAGCAAACATCTTTATATTGAACAGAGTGTGAAGAAAGTCTCCTAAGAAACAGATACAGGTTTGCCTGCCAAAAAAAAAAGTTCAGAACAGCCACGGTCTTATCACTAGCATTCATTAAATTTTATTGTTAAAACTAAACTCTGCCCTGAGAAGTAGTCTTTTAAAATATTCTTTCAAACTATCACATCCTCTCATTTGAAATTAAAAGTTTATTTTCTCCTTCAGACACCTGCTGTCCTCTTCAAGTACTGTAATGTGACACTCGACATGCAACTGAATTATTCTAATATAACATACACCAGATGTCATGACCACACTTCACTTTAACTTGAGAAAAATCAAAAAGAACAAAGTGTGAACTCAATTCAAGGTGTAAAGAAAAATCGCAAATTCCATGGGAACATATGAGACCTAAAAAAGTGTCATTAAGTACTATTACTTCTATTGTTTTTAAGTATGACCTCTGGTAAACAGCAACTCTGGCTCAGTCAGCTCTTGCATCTGAAATTACAGCATACCATTTGTGCTAACCATTTCCATGATCATTCCTGTGAGCTTATTTCCAAAGAGCCTCAATTGTACAGTAGCAAAGGAACACTCACCGACTGTCAAATTACAGCTTAAAGTTATTCATCTTGTGCCATTTGAGCATTTGCCCTAAAGCTTTTGACAAACATTCATGTTTTTTTTCTCACTTCATCAGTCTCCTCAACTGAAATGGCAGGTGAAGTGCAAGTTAATTTAGAGCACAGTCCAACTGTTGTTTCAGACAAGAGAGGGAGCTGTGAGCTGAGAAGGAAGTTATATGTAGGGCACAGTGGGAACACTGCTAATAATGCAAAAGGTTAGTGAATGGCAGCTAATAATGTGAAAGGTCAGTGAATAGTGGTTTGATTTTTTTGGGCCTATTTTGTTTATATTTAAGGTTTAAAAAGCATTTCTAGTAGAACAAGCCTCCGGTAGTTAACACAGACATTAATTAAATACTGTGTTACTGGCAAACCCTGCAGTGACAAGTCCAAAAAAATAAAGTCATATATAGCTGTCAGACAAGATTATACAAATTCTGCCGTTTCAGTCCCAGAAGCACCAATGAGACTGGTGTTCAGGAAGTCTTAAAGAGAAAGGAAGAATGTCCTTGTGGCTACAGTATGGGCTGCAATTCAGGAAATCTAGTCTGAATTCCAGCTCTCAACAACTTCAAGCACTATTTCTTGGAAGGCATTTAATACCTGGGCACCTTGGGCATCTTCATTTAGGCAAGGAAGGTGAGAGAAAGGAGGGAAGCAAAGAAGAAAGGGAGTGGACAGCTGGCTCATGTGTTATCAAGTAATATTTATTTTATTCCAGTAGTACAACACTAGAGATCAGTACCAAATCACAAACACTGAATTGTAATTCTGGATTTGTCTCTATGTGTCACTGTTCCCTGTGCCCAGAAGATATGCATTTTCAACTGTTTGTCCTGAAAAAGCAGATGGAAGTGTGCTTTTGGCACTGCTGGCTAAACAAGCAGGCCTTTTTAAGAGCATGTACTGTGAGTGACAAAGCAAATTAGTTAGAACAGCTGATATTATGGTTTGATCCACAGTTTATGGTGAATTTGAGAAAAGCAATGAACTCTCCCATAAACTTCCTTGGGATTAAGTTACAGCCCCCCTTCCGAGTTACTTGACTCCCACAGAAAACAAAATAAAGTTTACTGGTCTTAAAACAAAATCCTCAAAGGAACATCCTGGAATACAATTCACTCAAGCCAGTTCCACCCTCATCCTGAAACCAGGCAGCAACTTAAAAGAAAACCTGTGCCAACATCCCAGCCACTTCCCACTTTGCAGAGAGATAACCACAACTCACCTACGGTCCTCAGATTTGGGGATGGGGTTGGTGCAGCGTTGGCTGTTATACTTGGCCACATATTCACATTGCTTGAAGGGGGCAGTCTTGTCCTCCAGAACGTGTCTGATACAGAAGGCGTAGCCGTTAAGTCGCCTCTGCTTGCACAGTTTGGGGCTATAGGAGCACAAGGGCTTATTGTCAACCTCAGAGAAGTGTATGTGTTTGCCTTCATACATCACGTGACTCTATTCCTTGTGAACATCAGCTGAAAGAACCAAAACATTAAGACAAATCACATAAGGAAATAAGAAATGCATTCAGTTCTAGACTGCATGTTCCATTTTGGCAAGAAAGATGAACCCAAAACAATACCTGATTTTAAATCTTCTGTACCATATCAATGTCAAGAGAGAGCCCCAAGGACACCACTATCCTGGAATGATGATGAACCAAGATGAAGCAGATTGTCTAAGGAAAATATCAAAAAGGCCAATGTCAGTCAGAATAAAACATGTATTACTAGTGCTCAGTAAGTAAGCAGGTAGATGTAGTCACCAAACCTGTGGTTCAGCTAGCATCCAATAAGTCAAATCCACTAGCCCAACAGTTTTCAGTCAGTAGTCACAGATCTTTGGAAAATTGGAGGAAATTATTGGGGAAAAGAAAACTCTACTGCCACCACACTTAAACCTCTTAAACAAAACTTCACTCATCTACCAGAAAGAGATTAGAAGCTAGAAGTTGAAAAAGGTTAAGTGTCAGATTAGTTCACTTGCTTTCAGAAATCAAGTTGAAAGATGATTAACCCATTTGATTGCAGAGGTTTTACTTCAAGTATCTATACTTACAAACCCACCAGTGACTGTCTTTGCTCTGCAAAATTATTTAATCAGTCAGTGCAACAAAGCTTTCTTTACCATATCTGATCATCAGTCTCTAGTTCTTGTAGCTGCTTACAGTTTCTGCAAGCATCAATATGTAGTCCTTCCTGAGGTCATCACAGTTCTTCAGCATTTGTCCTACCTCACTGCACTTATTTTAGGGAAATGCAGGCATTCATATCAGAGGCAGTACTCCCATCAATGCCAGGAGGGCAGAAACATCAATTCAACAAGAGGCTGAGGGGTTTCCCCCCTAAAATACACTATTACAGTGCAAATCCATGCAATCATAAGGTATTTTTTCAGGTCCTAACACCATGGATGTCTTCAGCAAATACTTTTAAAAAAAAACTCAACAAACAAAACACCCAAACCATCTCAAAGTAGCTCCAAATAAAATTAACATTACCTATATTCTGCAGCTACTCTGCTACACTAAGCTTAAGGTAGTTTTTATTGAGAAAGGCCATCCTGAAGCACTGGAATGAACTCTTAAACATTTTCTCAGTTCAGTTTCATATGTGTTATACACCAAGAAAAGGAATGTTCATAGAGGGGATATTCAGGAAATACATAATAAGTTAGAGGTATGTGACAAATTTACAGAATACCATGTCAATGAACTCACTTGTTCCCAAGGCCCAAAATGGAAAGAACATGATGGCAAGGAGGAAGCCTACACAGACTTTGTAGGAAAGATGCACTTTCTCCTTGTAAAGGTACAAGCCTTCACTTTCTGCTGTATAAAAGTGCCTTGAGAAAATGACAAGCACAATTGCTCTGGTGGATCTACAAAAGCAACTTTAAGTCACTAGGGCAAAACAAAACACCCTATCACACATCTAAGAGTAAACTGCATAAAATTGGCCTGTCATTAGCTGTAGAAGCAGAAGGACACTTTAAGATTTAGAAACATGCTTAAAATTCTTGGAAGAGCTGTATACACATACGTGCAGCATACACAGCATAAAGAATGGAGACATGGACAAAATTTAACTACCACAAGTGACCTGATTAATCATTTGAGACAATAATAACTTTGTATTTCCTCTTGATACACATTTTCCCTTTCCACGCACACATGCAAGCATGCACCCCATAGGCAAGGGCCTTGCACTTTGTTTACACCAGGTAGCCACAACACAAGCACAGACACCTAGTCCAGTTCCAATCACCTTTCCCAGCTTTTCTCAATGCATGGAAGCACATACTATATATATTTGAAACTGATCATTGGAGTATGCCTTTCCACAACACATCAGTCTTAAGAACAAGAAAGCTCATTGTTGACTGTGCCCTTCAAAAATACAGAATGGGAAGAGGGAACTCTCCGTTCTTTAGCATGTTAAGGACCAAATAATCCTTTCAGACACCTGTGCTCAGGCAGATACTGACATACACTTCAGTATTATTCAGCAACAACAACATGAATGAAAAACATAAATCCTATGGGGACATGACCCATACAGGAGTTGTGATCTGGGTTTGGATCCTGTATGATTAAGACAGACTCCTTCATTACTATGGCAACAAAAGTAATCAAATGAGTCTTAACTAATTGGATCTCACACACACACAACAATGCTGACAGAAAGCCTTTAGCTCTGGAGTTTGCTTCTCTCAATAGTTAACCAACGCTTGTATTTCATGGCATACTGGACAGGATGTAAAACTTGAAAGACAAAGTGCATCTTGCAGCTGGGGTGACTCACGTGCTGCTCTCTATTTCTTTCTGGTTTGTTTACAACCGTCTTTCAAGCTACTACTATCATGCTTTGCAGAGTTTCTGATAGATCAATGACCTTCCCTCTCGCACAACCCAGCAATATTTCTTTTCTGAAGGTTATCAAGCAACACACCAAAGAAAAAGAGTTCTTCAGGATGGTTCCAAAGTAAACAGCAAGAAATGCATACCTTGTGTGCCTCTGTTAAGCTTCTGTAAAGAAACTGCTCCACAGTTGCCAGCCACTATAATCCTAGATTTATTCTTGTGGCTGCAGTCTTATTTTTGGATTTAACTCATAATTAAGTCTTATTTTTGCATTTAACTTGACTGTGTCAGGGCAAGCATGGTATTTCACTTCTTACTTGTCTGAAAGATACAGGGTACAACTACAATGCCATATAAAATGTTCAAGCAAAAATACTGAGAATAATCCCCAGGGAAACCAATGACCATGAATATGAATTTTTGGGTCTATATATACACACCAAGAGAAGCTCATGCAATTATAACCATGCTAAAAATCCTGATAGGAATCAACTGGTGCAACTACAGTGCAATGACCAAGAAAGCTAATATATCTCGAAGCCAATGTTACATTAAAAAAAATCCACAGCAACTTGCAATTATATCTTTATTGGTAGATTCCTACACAGACTCCCCAAAAAACATGTGGATAAAAACATCACCCATAACTATGTGGGTACACTGCCAGGATCAGAGACTGATGTTATACTTAATCTAAAAAGAGCTTTTTCTTTTTACTTCCATAGCATAGCATATAAGTGTCTGTATATGTATATATAAAAACACACATATATAAAAATAATGAAGACATTTAAATCTATTCATTCTGATTTAATCTGATGCAGTGTTTTATTTTTAACAATATAAAGGAGTTCTTAACAGAGCTTTTTGCTGCTACATAAAAAGTAACACGAACATGGAATACGCACATGTCACTTAACTGAAGAGAACTGAAACTACACTTAGCTAAATAGTGGGTGGGGGAGAAATTATTTTTGTCCCACAGGATTCAGTAAGAGATGACGGAAACATGGACTTCCCCTGGAAAAATCAAATGCTTAAGCAGCTGTACTTCACTGTAAAAATATCAGGATACAAAACTTTCCGGGAGTTTTGGGATTTGCACTTATACTCTACACCAAAGCTGTAGAAAGGTTCAACAGAAACATAAGTTATGCCCACATGTGCTCAAGCTAGCTTTAGCCACAACCCATGAATAAGAAACCAGAGGCTGCTTCTTGAGGAACCTAGACATGCCTTAACCAACTGCTTCTAAATAAAAGATTTTGAGCCAGAAGCAACAGGGCAAAGAACAGAAGAGAATCCAAAAATGTGCATCCTTGCCAAATGATGTAATATACGACTGAGGTTTAAAAAATCATGGTAGGAAAGAAAGTGAATACAGAATGGTCATACACCACATCACACAATATTAGAACTAGGGGTGCTTGATGAAGTTACTAAGAAATTGACTGGAAACATATTAAAGTAAACTGCTGGAACTTGCTGTCACAGGGGGCTGTGGAAGCAGACAGCACCACCAGGTTCCAAAAGGAAAGTTCATAGACAATGGGGACATAAGCAATTTACCTGCTAGCATGATCAATTTAACAAATACGGATGGCAGAGGAGTAAGGGAAGAAAACATAAAAAAGCAGCTGAGCTTTCATGCTCTTCCTAAATAGCATGGCTTATTCCTACTGCCCAGGAGAGAACATTAGGTTGGATTCAACCCGAACCGATCCAGCAGGGTATTTCTCATGTTCTTGCAAGGTTACTACTAACACTCATCATTTCATAACACATTAATTTCTCCCCTCTCCCATTTTTTATTCTTAAGAAGCTGACTGGAAGAAAATCTCCTCCCTCTGGCTAAAGTCCTATCTGGACATGTGAATAGTAACAAACTTAGCACCTCAGCAAGGACAGGCAGGACACAGAGCATGACCACACTCTGAGACATCAGCACTTAGAGCAGAGCTACTTGTCCTGCTGAGTGCAGCCCCTGTGGTCCATAAGACAACAGAAGGTGGTTTGCAAAATGACTGTAAAAAGAGAAATTAAAGACTTCAGTACACACAGGTACACACCTGTGCAACTGGTATTACACACAGGAAGAAGCCAGCTCCCAGCTGCTTTTAGTATTGGCAAGCAAGCATAATCAGCTTTGTTGCAGTGCACATCAGCTCCAAGACAACAAAGTTGTAGCTCTGCACCCTACATACCCTTTTCCAAAACAGTTAAACAATCCTTCAGAGAGCCTAGGAAACAGTGTAGCAGAAAACTCGGGGGGGGGGGNGGGGGGGGGGGGGGGGGGGGGGGAAATCTTTGCTATACCATACCTGAGTACCAGCATTATGTCATACAGAAATCTGGTACCTGACATCATCTGTAGTCTGCACGGAAATTGATGGCTTAGTCACTACAAGAAAGCCCAAAGCATTATAGCCTCAAAACTCTAATCAGTCATTTTAAAAAAATGCTGCAATGAAAATATTAGAATATTTTAAATCATGTGGGTTGATACATTCTTAAACATATGCTCAGAACTTGACATTCAATATATGTAAGAGCCATTTAGGCAATGGAATCCCCAAATGCATTGTAAATTGCAAGGCAATTATATGTTGGTGGTTAAAAGATGTATAATTAAGAGGACTGAGCTCAGAGCTTCACACACTGCATCCAAACAAAAGCCACAAATACAGAGGTCTTAACTGTGTTGTTTTGCTTTTGCTAATATTAGCAGAAATTTCATGTTAAATTGCTTGGTGTGTTCATGACGTCTCATAGACAAGGTACAATCCTCTCCATATGCTTCCAAAACCATTAACTTGGGGCCAAAGTGCAACATGAATCTATAAGAACCTCAGTTTTTCCACAAATAATAAGAGTTTTGTCAGTTCCTAAACTTGACTAAGAAAGAACAATTACCTTCATTGCCACTGTCTGACCCTTTTGCTGAGACTAAGAAAATACAGAGAGTGTAAGATGTTTGGTCACAAGGAATCCACTCAGAGATGACCAGGGACCATAAAATTCATGACAAAAAGACATGCATTTAAAGCTCACTAATAGCAAAACTTTTCCAATCAGTATTAATAAAAACTACATTTCTAAGAAGAAAACAGAAACATTCATTTTTTCTGTTTCATAGCAACTAATACCTCTCTTTGAAGTGCTTTGTTCTGCACCACATCTAATTGTGATCAATATCAACACTACAGAGCTGTAACTTCTATCCCTGTTCTATGATCTACCATAACTTTGGCTTAGATCTAGTCTTTTAACAGCTCAATTCTCTACAACACTCAACTACCAAACCGAGACTGCTGTAATTCTTGAAACAAGAGTCTTTTTGTCAGTAACGCATTCATACTAAGACAGAGAACAGTGGGAAGCAACCAAAGCCAACTACAAGAGTTCCTGTACGGAACACTTTTATTAACTAGAGTACAATCCTTACTCAAGAAGGCCTCTGAAGTGCAGGTATTGCAACATGCATGCAAGTAACCTGACAGATCAAGGCACTCAACATGTTAAGATCTTACTAGATATTTTTAGTTACCACCTGGAATCGCATTTTGGACTACTTTTTTCATATGTTAAGATCTACCTAGGAAGATAGAAGCAACATTGCCCTCATTCTGCCTTTTTAGAAAGCTTATTATTTCAACTCTGGAAAAAGGCAGTTTATATTGCATATATATTAGGAGAAAAGCAGCAGAGTATTTTAGGCAACACTGGTAATACAGATTATGTTCCAGAATATAATGTAATAAATACAGAACTGAAGTATTATTGCTAATAGTAATAACTGCTAGAGAACTTAAGAGACTTTTAACTAGTTCAAATCAACAGCAGAAAACATAACTAAGAGGTGGGAAAGTAACTAATTTTGTTACCAAACTGACGAGGCTCTTCTTTTTGTTTTCCTACAACAAATGACCTTAAACAGGAATATTCATTTCAGTTGATTCACTCATGTGATAAATAGTATCTTACAGAAAACTTGACAAAGATATCCCAAAGCCTAAAACCAAATATTTAAGACTCCAGGAGTTTTAGAAACTTCAAAGGATTTCTAAAGAGAAAGGATCTCTAAAGAGAAAAGATCTTAGGTAGTATTATTTTTAACTATGGCCAAGAGCACGTTCCTATAGGTTTCAAAAAATTTTCTAAACATTGGTATTCCTGATCTAAGGTTCAAGACGGGCTCCATATCTTGAAAGTCCTTTGAACAAGGACTCTTTTCTATTTGAGCAGAAGGTTTCAGGCCCCAGTCCTGCAATCACATCCTCACAGACATGTACATGTTTGCACAGAAGCACACTTATTTCAACACAGGTTTTAAACAGACCCAGGTTAGGGTTAGAGTGAGCAGGCAGAGAGGTAGCCTTCAGATACAGCAAGAAATGGAATATTTAGGCCATTGCAACATGGCAGAAATACACTTTAAAACGTTATCTCAAAATATCAAAACCATGATCCTGAAAGAAGGCAGAGATTAAACATACCACAACACCTCCTGCATCTGTACTTGAACAAAAAAAAGTCCAAGTCTTTTATGCATTCAAGTAACAGATAACCTGCCCTTGCATATGAGGTTAAACAAAATACCTTAGTCTTATTTTTAGTCCCAATACTATGAAGGCAAACAAGCTTATTTTCACACAATACAGAAATATTATTTTTGCTCCAGATGGAATACTCAACAAATAAAGCAGTAGAGATCCTCACAGAGCAGTCTTTCAGCAGTTATAAGGTACTGGAGTTTCAGTGTTGTATTACAATAAATTTGTACCTCCTGACGATTTACCATGTTGTGAGAACAAGGTATATGCAGTTCTGTAGGACCAGGCCCTACCTACAAATTCATTCCACTCATCACAAAAATACTGAACATCCAAATAACTCTCAGTAAGTAAAGTTTGGGTGGCCTTCTGTAGATAATTTAGCTTTGCAATTAGTAACATTTTTCTCATCTTCATAAACAATTCACGTAAAAGGCTGAACATCACCAGCTTGTAAGTGACAGCTTCATATGAAACACAAGCACTGCAGTTCAGCAATCAGCAGTGGTGGGGATGGTCTTAGCATGAAACACTGTCAATATAGGTGTGTCAATAGAAGAGGGCACTCACCTACAGAGGAACCATGCACTGCCCTAATTTTGTCAATTTTACTTTTAAGTCTCCCAATCCTCAAAAACTGAAAATGGCCTTAAAATAAACCTTCATCATATGTTGTCAAGTAACAAAGTTAGAACTAACTATAGATCTATGTATTTTAATCAGATGGTATAAGGCTTTGAGAGTTACTGTCATTTCCAAAATTCATTTAAGGTTACTTGTACAGAGCCATTAGCATTCCGATCTAAAAGACATATTAATGAACATTTGGCCAAAACATGCCACCTCCCTCATTAGAAACCGGAGCTGTTTCACCTGTGCGGGGTGAAGCACGTTGGTGGGTCTTCCAGTGCACTCACTTCACAACTACCAGACGTTCTTTTTCCTGAAAAAAATGATCCTTTCATTTTCAGTCCTGGGGGGCAGCAGTACCTCACAGAGACACCACTCCCACCCCCAGCCCAGCGGGTCCCCGGCGCACAGGGACAGCCAGGGTGCCCCAGCGGGGACATAAGAGCGGCCGGGGCCCACGTTCCTGGGTGTGCAGGGGTTGCTGAGGAGATCCCCTGCCCTGGCTGAGGGGCCAGCGGGCTGCGGCCCATGTCCCGATAACGCCACCGGGTCCCGGGACAGTGCGGGTGCCTGAGGGACCCCTACCCGGCCCCGGCGCGGCTCGGGCGGCCGCAGGCCCCGCACGTGTCGGGGCGCGAAGGTGCGGTCGGGAGACCCCCCGCCGCTGCCCCTCG
>VYXB01002301.1:964679-1018339 GCA_013397135.1 Pachyramphus minor
ACCCCCCGCCGCGGCCTACGCCGCCCCGGCCGAGCCCCGGCCTCGCGTAGCCCGCCTCCCCGCCCGCCCTGCACCCTCCGCACCGCCTGCCGCGCTACGCGAGCCCGGGGATGCAGGCCGGGCCTGGCTTACCTTTCCAGCTGCTTTTTTTTCCCTCCTCTCTCTCCTCTCCCCCCTTTCCCTCTGTTGGGCTGACAGATCAGAGTTTCCTCCCCAGCAGAGGGACTGGGAATGTGCTCGGGCTCTGTGCTGATGAGCTGCTGCCCCCCTGTCTCTGAGAAAGATCCTGCTTTTTCTGGGGAGAAAGCTTTGGGGGCTTTTTATTATTTTAAAACTACAAAGTGCTCAGAGGGTAGGTGATTATTAAGGGGAATCCCTGAATATATTCTCCAGCAAAGAAGGCAGGGCTGCTGGGGCTGCTCAAGAAGAGAGCCAGCAGCCTCCTACAGCACCACTACAGGCACCGAGAGGACATAACATCAGAGAGCGGCTCCTCTGCCCTCCAAAACAACAACTTTCCTACCATCTTGGAGGTAGTAGAGACGGAGAGAGGGAGGGGGGAAAAAGTACAGAAGGTTTTTATAAAGTGTCAATTTGAAGGAGTGAGCCAAATGGCCAAAACAAAATATTTTATCATTTATGTGGCTTTTTATTTTAAATAAAAATAAAATACAAAGGCTTGTGGCTGAAGAAATTATTTTCTTTATAACCTGTTAAGATCAACTCTCTGGGAAAAAAAAAAGGTATGGTAAAATATATATTTTTAGTAACTTTTTGGTTCTTTAAAAAATGTTGGGTTTTTCTGTATGTATAAAGTTGATAACTTTTTTGCCATTGTGTGATAATGTTAAAAATTGATGTGTAATTGTGAAAGTTCATGTAACTTTTTGTTTTGTTACTCATACAGTAGAACAGCTGAGATTGATGTGGGATAGTTTGGTTTAATTGCACCATTACGTCTTTCTCTCTTTCAAGCCATTGTAAATAAAGCTGAATGTACAGGTACGAAAAAATACTGTTTTTTTATTTTTACTTTCTAAATTTTTCTAGAGTAGGCTATATAGATAAACTATGGAGGACTTAATGCAAGTGAGAGAAACCTGTGATATATATGAAGAATTGTACTGTCATAAATTTAGTGCTGTGTGCCCTTCAGGACGGGATGTGCAAAACCAGAACTCATAGCAAGAAATTGGTGGGCAATAGCTGAGTTTTGGTTTTAATGTTTTCAAAGCACTTTTCAGCCTTCTAAAAATCCGGTTTGCTTCTTTTTAAGTTACTGTTTTAAGTTACTGGGGGCTTTTTTCCTGATATTTATGAATGTTATTCCGGACTTATTTACAGAGTTGAGACATGCTGTAAGTTTATATTATAGTTTCTTGTAACATAAGTTAATAGTGGGTTGTGGGTTTTTTTGCAGATGCTTTTATTAGATTGTAAAAGATATTTTAAATGCTGTCAAAACAATGTGAGATGCTATGGTGTATCTAGAGGTGAAGATACTGATCTCTGTATTCGGCATACCTATGATAATGCTTCTTGCAGTAGTATTATGCACAGAGATGAACTGCAAAGATGCCATTTTATTTGTCCCAAAGGAAGGGGAAATAATTAGGAAACTAATGAGCTATACATTTATGTTTTTTCCCTTGAAAGAATTATTCAGGTCGTATAGGCTAGTTGAACTGCAGTCAGACTAAGGTCATGTGAATGAAGGTACTGAATTACTTAGCATGTTATCAACTTCTCCCCTGTCAAATCTGAAATATGTTTGTTTAGTTCCATCCCTTTAATCTTTAAAAAAATCCTGTATTTAGATATATCCACATTTCAAAACATACTTTGAGTTTGCCCAGCCCATTATGGTGAGTGTAGTTTGTGTTGATAGTGGGTTTTTCATTTAGATATATTGAATTGAAATATATTTGAATTAAACTATAATTAAAAGTCAGCTGGTCTGTGTGTCAGATTTTACTTTTTGTTTGGCAGGAAATTTTTAAATTATGATTAGTCTACCTTGCACATTTTAATAATCCAGGGTGTTGTGTTCTGTTGAGTTATTGCATAGGAGGTGTTTTTCTGTATCAGATTATTAATCTGTTAAATGCATTATTCTGCTCTGACATTAGAAAACCAAAAAAAGAAAAATCAATTATGTTGCTGCTTTATTGTATTTCAAAAGATTTTTGTATAGGAGTAATGCAATAATTAAGGTACTTCATAATTTTACCAGTTGTTATTGCGTGCTTTGGAGCATGAAGTATGATGATTCTTTTTGTAAGCTATTTCAACAGAAACTGCTTTTAAATTCTATCCTTAAAATTCATTACGGGAATGACAGGGATTACAAATGTTGGACAGGTATGGGATGATTAAAAAACCCCAAACCTTTTGAAATACTACAAATAAATTATCTCAATAGATTTAGGAATTCAACAAATGCAGCATAATCTAATTTCCTTTTATTCTAAATAAATAAAGGGCCAAATTCTCAGACCCCAGTTTTGCAAGTGCTTGCAGGCCTGGTTAATAATTCAGAAGTGTTTGAAGGATCCCGCTATACTTCCTTGCATTAAACTCTTACCAAGTCAGTAGGATTTGCTAGAATACCAAATTCAAATTTGTGCACAAAGTAATTTCTTGTATCTACCATTGTGTTAAACAAGAGAATTGCTACTTTTAACTGTAATTCAGTATAATTCCACTATAATTCAAGATCTCTTCGTTGGACTATTAAGGTATTTTTTATGGTTTAGGAAAAGAGGCACACTGTGAACAACTAGCCTATGCTGCATCTCTCTGTGGTACTCTTGGGAATATCTCTACAACACATGTAGTATCTTGGGATTGTATTTTTTTAATGGACTGCAGATGATACAACATTTTAGAGAAGTGGCTATGAATGCACTTGAGAACCTGAACACAGAAACAATATTGAACCTTTTCTTTGGCTTATGTGCTTGCCTTTGCAGATACTGGCTTTAATCGGATTACTTGCATGCCTAAATTTAAACATGCATTATAGTAGCATTACACATTTTGGTGACATCCTGAGATCTGTTTGATGTGTGTTAATTGTGAAGCCAGAAGCTTAATGCTAAGCAAAAGGAGAAACATTTTGAATCTAGTTTGAAATAGGAAAACTTGAATTGGGATATTTTTATCTTGTACCAAAAAAAAGAAGACAAAATAAAGAGGAAAAATTAAGCAGATCTTAGTTACGTGGACCATTGTGTAATCATTCAGCAGATAAACTAAAATTTATACTTGATGGAGGAATTTATTTCACAAAACTTACTTTATTTACCTGAGAGTAAATTGCTTTTCATTAACTTATTAAAATTGCAAATATTATTTTATTTGCTTTGCTACAATAAAATGTTACACAGTAATAACCTAAAGGAGTACAGTCTGCTAGCTTTAGTAATGCAGAATTAAAAGATTTAGAAAAAGATTTACTTATCTTTGTAGTCACGACTCTTAAGTAGGGAGATGCAGTTTGGTAGAGTAGAGCAATGCTCTGAAGTTACGCTGGAGAACAAATTGGACTGTAAGACTCCTGTACAAGGACAGCGTGTAAACCCAAAGCAAGAAACATTCCCTGTACAACATGCAGAATTGTATTCTGGAAATTCCATTACTTCATAACAGAGTAGGTCTGTCTGCCTTAACTTTACAGCAGCCACATTCCTGGATCAACCGCTCCAGCCAGGAAACTTATTGTACGCTTCAGCACAGAGTGGTCAGAGAACATGAATGTTCTGTAAATCACTGGTTCCTGGCTAATGAGGCATACTGTGCTGATGTGTCTCACTTGTACTAATACTGAGACAGAGGGCAGGGACATAGTGAATAAGCTTTGTGAGTCTAATAAAAGCAATGAAATAGATGCTTTAGGTTGTGTACCAGTTACTGGAGGAAACTGCATCAAGAAATGAACCTTGACTTTCTCACAAGGTCATACTAACTCTGAGTGCAGACCTCAAGTTGAGAACTTCTGGAGCATGACTTACACTCTGCATGAGATGAAGAGTCTGGGGTTTTCCACAAACAGTGTTATAATGTCAGCATCTTGGTATTATTCCTTGAAAGACATACACTGTCTGAGGAAACAATTCCAATATCTTCAAATGCGTAAGATCAGCAATTTTTTTAAAATGCAGGTGAATGTTGTGAAGGGGAGGAACAACTTGTAAGTGTATAGAGATTAATTAGAGACTTTCATATATAGAGAGCCACATTTGTATAGAGGATCTTGTCTTTAGGTGTTTAAAGACTGAAAAGGGTGACAAATTAAATAAAAAACAAAGTTATGATTTTATACATTCTTCTAAGCAATATCTTAAGTAGCTGTTATGTGGTATTTGTTTATTTAATATTGGCAAGTTCTGGGGTCAAGCTAACCATTAAAGCCCAGCATACCGGTACTATTGAAAAATGCGTATTTTTCATCAATTCTTTAACATGGAAATTTTATAGCAGTGGTTGTCTCTAGCATATCTGAATTTCAGTTACTCTGTCTGCTGCAGTTGTATGTATTTGATAACCAGTGTGCTTTTTGCCACTTTTCCAAACATCAGAGTCCCTATGTTAAAAACAATGTCTACAGTCTGAGGATTTTTCTCTAGGAAATACACCAAAGTTTATGGCATAAATTGAGCTTACTAATTCATCTGCTAAACCCCTTCAAACCCATGTTTTAGTGCACTCCTGCATGGCAGATAGCCCAGCTGGAAGTGTAGGTCAAACCATATGCACAACAGAATAACTTTACTTGATTTAAAGTCACAGATGATAGTGAAGCAAAACAAAGTACAAATGACTGGCCTTGTTTTCTGAGTCTTAGGGGCTTCATTGAAGATTTTTGGAGCAATAGGAATTTCACTGTGGATTTCAGTAGGAGTATAGTATTTAACCAATTGGGAGCAGATGTATGCTAGCTATTACATGATAATATAATTAATTGATAGTGAACTGTACTGAAAATAGTAATTAAATAAGACTTCACTAATCTGTTCTTCATTATCAATGTGTATTTTAATCTGCATTAAATAAATGGTATTGTCTTCCTAAAGCTCAGCAAAGACTAAATAGTAAGACTGTTAATTGTGGGAAGGTTGTCCAGAGTACGTTGGGCATCTTTGGAGACTTCTTTAAATAGATAAATGAATGGAATAAACTGTCCCAACAGAATGCTCTAATACCATCCCATTTTACTGGGAAGCCCACTGTTAATTCAAAGGATATAATTGTATTTTTACTATCTGCTTCTGTCTATTGATATTTCATTAACTGTAATTGTAGTGGTTAAGAAGCTACACACTTTTTCACCAGTCCTTTTTTCTGCTATTAGTCCAGTTGTTCATTTACATTGTGTACAGTGGGCCTTGGTCACCACTGCAAATTGGAAAGATGAGAATTTCTACTCTGGACCAAATCCGTGTCCCTTAGTCCTCTGAGAGTAGCTTCCAACAAAGGTGTGGAATATCCTGTGATGGATAATTGAGCAATGAAAAGCATGTAGGACAGGATTTTTCAAAAATAGTTGGAGCTGAGCTAACATCAAAGCATAAGGCTTAATTAGTGTCTAGGGTCATGAGATTCCAGTGGATTTAGAAAATTACTTGTTATACATGAAGCTTTTTGCTCTTACTATTACTATTTCTTTTTGATACGCGGTTCTCATCTCCGATCCATTTCAAACATAAACACAGGTATACAGAAGGTGACAAGAAGAAATAAAACTTTTTTTAAAAGTTAAATTAGTTAAGAATATTCAAAATTCAGTATTGGCTGAGTGAGGAGATGTCTCTACTAGCTATTATGCTTCTAAATCTCAGTAGGCTTCTCAGCATTAGGCACTATGAATAGATTCTTGCATGTAGCTGGAGGAAAACAATCATTATTAGCAGTGTTTAGCATAGCAGGCTTTGCTGATTATGGAATCACTCATATTGTTTGACTCACAAGGCTTTATATATGTTGCTTATGATTTTCTGCCTTTTTTCTGTTGTGCTCACCTGTGGAAAGTTCGGTTACCTCAGTACTGTGGGACATGTTGCTGACATCATTCCATCAGCTAATACGTGTTACTGTAAAGTGTCTTTGGATAAAATCTTACACAAGGGAGAGGGCCATGACTTGTGTAAGCCCACACACAGACTGAAGGATTTGGCATACATTTCTGATCAAAGTTTTCCTTGTGACTCTCTAAATTTCAGTGTTTTGTTCCCAAATGTACTTGGGCCCATTTAGCACTTTGTGAATAATAATATGTTAACATCCATTAATAATAGCATGTGTTTTTTGGCTTTGTGTTTTTTGTTGTTGGTTTTAAATAGGCATTTAAAAACTGCTTCTTGAGCAATGCAGCTTATCAGGTAAATCTGGGAGAACTTACATGCTTTGACATTTTGTGGGGTTCTTGTACTCCTATAAAAAGTTGTCAGGGAAGTCCTTAACTTTTAGCTGCTCTCCAGAATTCCCCATTTACTTATTCTTACCTTTTTTCCATGTTGGTATTCACCATGAAGTCCTCTTCTAGTGGTTTGCTTGTTAGCACTCTTTGTCCTGTCAGTGCCTGGAAAGAGTCAATCTTTCAACCCTTCATCACCAAAGGTGATTTCATCTGCTTGAATATTCGAAGAACAACACAACAAATCATTATTAAGAGACTGTCTTGTTTCGGGAGAGGATGTTTTTGCTTAACCGTTGTTTGGAGTATTTTGTGAGGAGCAACAGTTTAGGGACAGTGATGGAGATGAAGTTTTATTACCTTTTCTCTTTGGATTAAGGCTGATGCCAGTCTGCCACTCTGCTTTCCCTTTAGAGCTATGACCCTGAACTGCTTTTCTGTTGATTTCAATAGTAAAATACAATACATCCCCCAACCACTATGTAGCACACAGTCTTGCCTCTGTCAGCCTCTGATCAGGCACTGATCCCAAATCTTTTACTTCCTGGGGAAATGATATAGACACTTCCTTTTCTGCCTTCAGCTATGCTTCAAAATACATTAAAAATAAGGTAGTTTAGAACTGTTTTTATGACTGGCCTAATTTTGTTGGATGTTTCAGAGTATTGCTAAGAACATACCTGTTTGACTTGACTTCTGTTTGGGACCACATTGTCTGGTTTCTTTTTATTGAAGAAGCTCACTGAATTGCCCAGGGCTTAAATCAGTCTCCCTTTGGAACTATAGGAATGCACCTCTGGGATGCTGGTCCTTTCAGTAAGGTGGCTATTGAACAGTTGTGGGTTTTAAACTCACAGCTTTAGGCTTAGGTGCTTAAATCTGCCTGCAGTTTGTTTCTCTGATCTGACTGCACCTGGCCTGAACTTGCTTCAAAGTGTAAGTGCTTAGGGTTTTACCTTGAAATAATACACCCTTTTCTTTCTCCACTCCTCGCAACCACCTGAAGACAAGACTAGAGAAGGGGCAGGTTTAATCTATGTCATGTTTGGGGTTAATTGCTTGCAAGCACGAGTGTGTTTACACGGTTCTGCGTTCGGAGGATACGTAATGCCTAACTGCATCCACCTGTGCCCACACATACCTGTTGTGTGTCAGGCTGCCTGTGCAGGCAGGAGGGACAGGAATAGGCGAGATAAGAACAGATGATGAACCCGGTGAGTTTTGCCGGTTGGCCGCTGGGTGGCACTCGGGGAATGGCATCTCAGCCGGATCTGGGCTCAGCTTTAAACCAAAGCGTAACAAAGCCCCTGCTGATCTCCAGCACTGACCACTCAGGCAGTGCATCACGCAGGCGATCAGTCCTTACTTTAACAGTTAAGAACAATACTGTAGCGTGTTTATCTCCCGTCATCGCAGCTCGTCATCGCTGCTTTCTCATAATTCTCTAATCTGAGGTTGCAGCTTCAGGGCTAGCAAGGAGTTGCATTAACTGTAAATGTTTTCTTTTAAATAAGCAGATGTAAATTGCATGAATAGCCCTGTTTCTGCAATTTTTGTTCCAGTACTTTGCCCACCCTATATCACTTCCTTTGCTTTGCAGACAGACCCCTTCTATCCTTTCATTGCTACTTGGGCAAAAGTCCACATGTGCACTGACTGTCCAGCCAGCCAAGCAAACAGAAGAGATGAGGGAAGGGCTACACTGTCAACTCAATTGATAAGAATGCGGAAGCTATATGAAGACTGCTATTCTTTTTCACACCAAAATTATTTCCTCCCTGAGTAGTTTCTCAACTGAAACGGAATGGAGAAACATACAAATATCTAGAGGAGTGATAGGTCTGAACACTGACATAAACCAGGTAGGAGGGACAACTTGCTTTGAAAGCACACTACCAAAACAGCATGCTTGTGTTCTAATCAGGGCTTAAAATTAAGATACCTGGATACTCTGGAAGAAAGTCACAATCTAGTATTTTTGTCATGTAGCCTTCTCATAGAAAAATCAAGATTTACTAGTCTGAGTTGCTTACTGAATTCTTTTCATGGAAGAAACATGAGCTACATGAATTACACAGGTAACGGACTGTTTGGTATTATAATTTATTTGTATACAATCATCATGTACCCTGCCTCTGGGTACAGTAAGTTGAGTGCTGCATGTTCTCTTAGACACAACAACAGTCCTGTAATATTATGGGACTATTTGAAGTGATGAAAATGTGAATGAAGAAAAAAATATAACAGCCTATCAAATAGATTTTGGAAAAAAATGTATCAGTCACAGCAGTTAACTACAACAAATAGTTGGATGGAGGTGGTAGCATTCTGATTAGTCTTTAGCAGATGGATGGCTCTTCTACTGCATGAGCACCTTCAACAACAGCTTTCACACACTTGGCCATTGTCTGGGATGCTCTACTGATGGAATCTGAAAAAAAATCCAAACATGTCAGCATGTTGTAACTGTTATGTTAAAAATTGTATGCAGAGACAATATAAAAGAAATTTAGTACAAGACTGGACTGGATACAAAGAGGATAAATAAAGTTGCTTAGCTGAAAATACAGTCTGTGCTTTATGTAAATTCTAAATAATTTTACAGAAAAATTTTGTTTCTTTGAAAGACTCAAAAGTCACAAGACTTCCCCTCTTAGTGGAAAACTTTAAATGCCTCATAAGAATCTTACTGTAAAGCTAAATAAAATGTATTGCTGATTTTAGAATGGAATGGCCACATTATACATACCTGTCATATAAAAGTCTTTTATTGTGAGCTGAGGTGGAACAAGAGGGTCAGCAAGAAGCTGTTGTTTCACTAACTGTATGGGAAAGGAAAAGAAAGAAAGTCACCTTTATAATAGGAACTTGTTACCAAAGTATTTGTTTAGGGAATTCTGCATTCAGTGTAGGTCAAAGAATGTTTGTCGTACTACATATGAAGAAGGCCCATTTTAAAAAAAGCATCAAGCTATATAATAGCACTAAATCATGCCAAGATGCTTCTGTTTTGGTTACCTTTGACAATTCATTTGCCTGGTTGAAGTAGTTAGCCTCTTCCACATCATCATACCGAACCAGATTAGGTGATACTTCTTCTAAACGCTTCCGTATTTGATCAAGGTTCTCATAAGGCAAGGTCATACCAGCCAACTAAGAGATTCACAGAAAGAAATGCCATCAAGTCTAGGGATTTAATTCATAGGGGTTTAGATTACCAACCATTAACATACCTAAAGTAAAATCAGGAAAAATCTACACTCCTGAAAACACAGGCAGTTAAGGGTGTACAAACTGAAGCAAAGTCACAGTGTTCTTTTGTACTTCCGATGTCAACACTTCCCCAGGTTAAAAAAACAGGCTCTTTCCATATAACTGTCACTTGTACTTTCCTTAGGTTACCACCAAATGAGATAAAAGTTGATGCAATTATCAATGCATCTTATTCCCTGTGACCAGTAAGCACATATTTGACTTATTAATCCTTATCAGATCCCATCCTCCAGTCCATGCTGTTGTCTTTCTAAAAAGCACAAGACTGTATCCTCCCAAGTTTCCTCTAAAGCACTTCATGAAGACCTATAGAATTCGCAGACAAAGCTTCACCCATTATGCATTCCAACAGTGTACAGCAGCTACAATATTAGTGCTATCCTCAAAAGCGAAAACGATTTAACTTACAGAAATAACAAAAGATTCAATACAAAATAGTACTTCTTAAAACTACAGTCATGTCTTTCTCTGAAAATGTACCTCTTTTTACATTAAAAAGTGAAAGTGTTTCCAAAAAGGAACTTAACCTCCCAGTATACTTTTACTCGAAGCAATTTGGAACAGCAACAGTACCTCAGAGACAGCTCTAATGATTTTCCAGTCTTCCCTTGCCATCCCAGGAGGTGTTACTGCTACTCTTGTCTGCTGGGCCCTACCCTCAGTATTCACGTAGGTGGCCGCCTTCTCTGTATATGCTGCTCCTGGGAGAATAACATCAGCCATGGGAGCTCCCACATCACCGTGATGCCCTAAATACACAGAAGAGGAAACGGTACACAACCATGTAAGACATAAGTAAGTCAAAATAAAAAGAAATGCTTTACTAGCACAATACCGAATTTCTGTGTTCCCAGAAAAAAAACAAATTTCAAAGTTTTGCTTAACCAGTAATATGAGGCCTGTTAGGCTGACTGTTCTGAGGTCTTACTTGCCAAATACTCTGGGGAGAATGAATGGACTACAAGCAGGAGTAAATGGTAGTTCAGTCTCTATAGTCACTCAGATTTGGGGGGCTCTTAGAACAAGGATTTGTAGTGAATTAATAGCATGTTTTCATATGATAAAACAGCTGGAAACCAATGCCATTTTGTCTGCCAAGTCTGCCACTATGTTCCAGAAGACCTATACTGGTTTATATTCCCTTATTATTCATCAACTTCCCCATTTTTACCCAAGAAATAGGTAATCGGAATCTCAGTTATGCATTAGAAGTTTTATTTCTTGGCAGAAAACAAAATCTAGAATTTCTCAAAGGGTTTTATGCCACTGCTTAGGCTGTTTCTCCAGCTATTAAAATAGCAGCATTTCCTAATTTACATCTACTAATTACCTTGATAGATGATAAAACAATCCTTTGGCAAGTCTTGACGCATTATACAACCTGAATCTGCTCCTAAGAGATACAACACTTTGGGAGGATTTCTCCTAATTGCCTCCACTCCTGGTTTGAAACCCAGGTCCAAAGCAGCTACCTGGCTTGCAACTCTGTAAGAACAAACACATTATGACTTTAAGTTATTTCACAATTCTCCCTCTCCCATCAGAACAGACCTAATTTTTTTTTTTTTCTAACTATGGGACATAAGAGGTTCCTAATAGTAACAGGGCAAACAAGAAGCACAAGGGCAGATGAAATTTTTGACAGAGTATCCAGTCAGTTTTGCATTTTGACAGACTAATGCCATTTGAAGTTTTCATAGGGAATAATCTCACCTATTTAAGATGGGACAGCAAAAATAAAGGCAGACATTCCAAGTCAGGGCCTAGTGGCAGGCAGCTCACTGGTGAATCTTGATGCTCCAAATGACATTTCTGCTACGAATTCAGCTCATAAAGCCTTTAATTTAGGGCACTCACGTGGAAGATGAAAGACCAGCTCTTGGGCCATCAGCTACCCTAAATCATCAAAGACTTAAGACCACTATTTCATCACTATTCATTTATTCACACATAAAAATACTTTTAAAAGAATGAAATAATAATTCTCATTTTCTGGCAGTCTTTTCCTTTTTCAAAGAAACAGTTTTGCATAATTCTGCATAATCAGGTGCCAGACTTACAGTTCTATTTAAAGGAAAAAGATTCTCTCTGTAGAGAACAGATCTTCCAATGTAACTTGTGTTTGTCTGACAGTCAGACATAGGGGTTTCAATAAGTTGCTTTTTACACTTAAGGTAGAACGGATGGTGCACCTTAAGTATGGAAGTCAGTAATATCTGAGACTGCCAAACCACAGTTAAAAAAGGTATCATGAGTGTTCTTTAACTCATCAGTGTTCTGGTATTAAATATTTCCATTTCAACAGTAGGATTTTATATTCAAGTTTCCTTCAGAGGACCAAGCCCTGCTCTTACTACACTAGTTTTACATGAACAAAACTGCTTTTTCCTTTACAGAGGTGGTCAGTTTGACAGTTGAAATTTCAGAAAGCGAGTGGTGAAAGACTGTGCAAGAGAAGCTTGCCTATTAAAAGGAGTACTATCACAACAGACTGAATAACTACAGTCAAAAGCTCTAAAATAAAAATACTTTTAAGCTTTTCTATTACTGCAAAGTTTACACGCCTGCAGAGTAAAAGGAACATTAAAAGAAACCATATTATTTAAATACTCTTGCCATTTTGTTTTCTTTCTGTAGATAAAGTGCAGTCATTTAGCAAGTGACACTGATCTGCTGTGCATCCTGCACACTGTGGTAGATGTTATTGAGCTCTTTTGTATTCTATACCTCTAAATCGAAACTTTAAATTCTACATTTGAATACAACAGATTAATGAAATCTCATGGAGTTTGCCAGGCCAAGGAACCCATTTTTATTAAAAAGTATCCGCTAGTTTGTACTTCTGGTTTTTATATTCCCTGTAGGTTTAGCCTGCTAAGCCGCTTGTGTGGACACACAGAAATCTGCACACATACATTGTGGTAACTTGGGTAGGCCCAGTGTGAAAGAATGCTGCTCCCAAAAAAATTTCAAAGCAAACCTGTGGAGGATGTTCATGACTTTCCAATCAGAACCAACACCACTCTTAGTCCTGGCATTCTGTGCAATGGTGGACACAGCAGCATGGATAGCTGCTCCATCACTGCGCTGCAGGGCTGCACTGCCCACCACCACCATGGGCTTTTTGGCCTGGTCAAGGACCTGTGCAGGTAGAGAATCAAGAAATTCATTCCACAGCTATGAAGACAATTCTTGGTGCAGACAATGTAATAAATCCCAAAATTTCTCCGTAAGTCTTCCATGCAAAGATATGGTTCCAAAATGGTTGTTGTTTTATTTAGAAAAGCCAGGAGAAACTGGTATAAGCAGTAAACTACCATGTAAATACAGATCTATACCTTGATAACCACACATTTAAGTGGAAACAGCAGCAACTGAAACAGCCTATTTTATATCAAGAAATAATTCAGGAGTTGCACTGCAAAGTTTACACGCCTGAATACATTAAGCAGTTTACACATACTTGGTGCACAGTAATCATTGCCTCATCTATGCATTTGATTAAAGCAAATAACCCCATATACAACATGGTACCCTTCTTCTGATCTGTTTCAGAGGAATTCAAGTTATTATTCAATACATGTGGAATTTAACATCACACTCTTAAGTTGTGTGTACCTTGGAGAATGCATGTTTGCCAGAAGCAAGGTCCTGAAGTATCTGTGGGGACTCTCCTAGATGATTGTATGTGTAGGTCAAATTCACAGGAGAGCCAACAACGGCCACTTGCAAGTCATTGTGAAGCCAGCTGAAAACACAGCAAATATTTTATAAAAATTAAAGAAATACAGAGTTTTACTCAACCAAAGCCACTAATTGTCATTTTAGCAATAACTTGAAATAGGATTTCAAAGGAATTTAAACTGCATTCATTGCTTTGGTAGCATGCAGTTTAGCAGTATTCTGAGTGTTAAGCAAGCCCAAAGTTTTTTTAAGGAGGACTGTTTCTCTACATACATTCTAGGACCAATATAAGCAACACACCTGACATGACAAGTTCATAACTCAGTTCCCTTCTCCCCTTAAACTTCTATGTTCAAAAGTTTGGGAAAGCCACACTTTTGCCAAAGAAAATGTTAAACTTGAATGACTGCTTCTAAACTCAGCACATCTGATTTGTTACAACACTACAAAAGGCAGCAAACTGATGCTGAAAACAAATCTTTAAGGAATAGCTTTAGTAAACTTCTATAAAACAGAAAATCTGAGGTGTCTGTGTAATGTAACAAAGGAATAAATGTCTGAGTAGATGAACTTCATGTAAAATGTCAAAGTGAGAATGAACTACCTCTATGCTACAGGGAGAAGAGACACCCTTTCTCCACACATAGATCACCATTCCCTTTACTGAAAGGTGAACTAAATCCAATGAGCCCTTCTAAATGAATGCTCCCAAGTTACTGCCTGCAGCTCCAACCAAGCATTCTGACAAATCCAGATGGATTCACATGCTTATTCACCACCAAGGAATACAAACCTCTTTCGAATTCTAGCATTAAAAAGCGGTGCCTCAAAGCGTGGATTGGTGCCAACCAGAAGTAGGACATCTGCCTCCTCCACTCCAGCAATCTTAGTATTAAGCAGGTAGTTAGAGCGTAAATCTGTGCTATAACAAAAGATGTAAGAAAGAGGATGACAATTCAGTAAAGGCAAGGAATGAAGGTGTGGTAGAGACGGTAGGTGCTCCAAATGTTTTTTTATCTCAGGAAAAGAAAGGGAAAGAAGAGATTTCTCAATCCAAATTACTCATCCAAATAAGTCTGTAACACAACATGAGTATCAGAGACAGCAAAACATTAAATTACAATGTAGCTATCTCCTAAGTTTACAGTTACTGACAGCCTTCATTAACTTAATCTTCAATTTCACAGTTTACAAGATCAGAAGTGTACTATAGTTTTCGCAACACAAGCAGAAATAGACTAAATTATCCAACTTACAACAGAGTGCAACTGCCTTTCAATAGCTGACTGTTAAACTACAGCATTAGTACATAAAGTACAACACACAGTAAAGTGTGCAATCCTTGCTAGAGTGGAGTGCTATATGTATCAACTCACAATCCATAAATATTCTCTATAAATGAGTACTGTAAATTTGACCAAGTCCTGCTAATGCATCAGCAATTGCTATCCTTGGTCATTTCAGAATCTTGCCAAGAGATGATCTGCAAACTGGAAAGTTTATTAACATACTAATTACAGACAGACTTTGCCTGTACTCTTACCCAGCTCCAGCAGTAGGGAATACCTCTTCAGTGCAGAGCATATCACAATTTAGTCTATTCAGAAGGTCTTTCAGAGCTATTAGTGCTTCTGCATCCACCAGCCCTCCTACAATTGCTGCTACTTCCTTACCTTCGACTGCCTGTAGCTGGAGAGAAAGTAAGTATAAGCATAAATGAAGGAAACCACTGAAGTAAATTCTCATTTAGCCCAGGCAAATATTTGTTACGTTAGGATGTGCCAAAGCCAGCGGTGCAACCACTGGCCTGGAGCAGCACTAACTGATAAGCAGTCTGACTCCTGCCAGGCAGCAACTCCAGCTCCTTCAGAACTCATGATAAGCAAAGAACAGCTCTCTGTATTCTGTGCAGGTCTCTGCCACTTGAGTTATTGCTCAGATGTGGCTAATTCTCATTTGGTGTGGTGAGGAGAGACAGACTGGTGAGTGCTTTTATTTTAATGAAGCCACAGTGCAGACAGAATACAAACTTCTGTAACACAATCTCAGGTAGTAAACTTAACTCTGAGAAGCAATAGCTTTCGTAACAAACCCTGCTACTTTACTATGGGCAAAAACATCCTTGAGGAAAGTTCAATTACAGTTATTCAATTCTACTTCACCCACATAAAATTTTTAATCAAAATCCAGTGCAGTCATGCAGCACTTCATTTGAGCTGCAGAATCAATCACTACACAGAGAAAGCACTGAGGAAAGCACAATTCAGATATAAGTGATACAGACTTAATGGCTTTGATGGCAAAAGTGGTGATAGCACAGTTTAAATAAATTTTAAAATATCTTCAGGTAGATCAGAGTATTCATGAAAGTTGCTTCCTCCTAAATTTCTGAAGAAGCAGTTTACTTTCCTATTTAAATAAAAGTAATTTCTCTCCCAATGCTCCAAATGAAACCACGATAACACAAAGTTCTTTAGAAGGTCCAATCCATGAAACAGGAAATGATAGTTAAAATAAGATCAGAAGTCAAATGCTTCCCTCTAACCCTAAAGACAAAAGCTTTTTTTATATAACTGGCTTGATATTAATAACAATAATATGTCCACCTTTGGAAATTAATTTTACACTACCTATATTGAAAATTGTTCTTACCACACCAGCAACACGAGTTAATACATCCTCCCATGAGGCATAAACAAATAGTCCTTTCTCATTTTTGATCATTGGCTGAGTAAGTCTCTGACGCTTCAGACCATCATAAGCAAACCTAAGTAAATACCATGAATATTATTAAAGAGAAAAGACAAAGATAATTGTGTATACTAAATACATGCTGTGACCAAGTTTTCTAATAACTGCAGACTGCTAGAAAAGAGAGAAAGAAATATTTGCCCTGAAAGTTTAGCATTTCCTTCTCAAAAACATGCAAAACAATCAGTGTTACAAATAAAAGTTACTGTGAAAAAAAGCTACAAAAGTTAGAACATTAGAAAACTCAGAATTAAAAACATGTCTTACCAATTATTCTTCACTACAGCTTTACAATATTAACAGGTGAATCCAGAAGTCAGTGCTACCGTTCACATTTCTGGTTCACGTTTCTTCTGGCAAAGTGTGCCTTCAATGCTTGCATAAACACACATGAGGGTACAAACACTTCTCACACACCTTGTTTTGTCAGATATCCATTCCTCATTGATATCTTCATGCAGCCTTGGCAAAATTCTCATCACTTCTCCAGTTCTCGTGCTCACTATAATGTTGCTTCCAACTGCATCAAGAACATCAATTGACTCTACCTTCCTGTTTAAAAGAACAAATAAACCACTTGCAGCTTTTCATATACAAGCAGCAAACAGTGTCTTGGTTTTGGCCTGAATAGAGTTAATTTTCTTCCTACTAGCTGGTATAGTGCTGTGTTTTCGATTTAGGGCAAGAACAGTGTTGATAACAAAGAAATGTTTTAGTTGTTGCTAAGCACCATTTACACCAAATCAAGGACTTTTCAGCTTCTCACCCAGCCCCCACCAGCAAGGGGGCTGGAAGGCACAAGAATCTGGGAGGGACACAGCCAGGACAGATGACCCATACGAGCCAAAGGGATGTTCTGTACCACATAAAGTCAAGCTCAGTATATGAACAAGGGGAGAGCTGGCCAGCAGCTGCTGCTTAGGGACTGGCTGGGCATTGGCTAGCGGGTGACAAGCAATTGCATTGTGCATTCTGATTCTTTTATCATTATTACTATAATTTTCTTTTTCTGTTCTATTAAAATGCCTTCATCTCAGCCCACAAATTTTACTTTTTTTTCCCCAGTTCTCTCCCCTATCCCATGAGGCAAGGGGAGCTGAAGTGAGCAAGAAGCTGTGTGGTTTTTAGCTGCCTGCTGGGTTAAACCACAACAGTCCTTTTAAGCACTCAATGTGGGGCACTGAGGGTTGAGATAACAATAGATCTGACCAGAGCATGTTAAAACAAATTTGTTATAAGCATTTATTGTATTAGTTTAATAATTGCTGGTCTTGGAGTTGCTGCACACATCCTCAGAGCTGTGCTATCTAACACCTTACTGGCTGGATATGTTCTCTGTTTGCTGTTTATTGTCTCTGGGGTAGGTTAAGGACATAGTTCTGTCATACTGTGTAACACTGGTTTATGGTGTGACAAAATTCCTGGTCCTGAGACTGATCTGGTGTTCGCACTCAGCATCGCTGCCACCTCCGTGCTCCGGTAGCCACCCAGTGGACACGATTAGTAATTACACCCTTCACCTTCTCCGAGAAGACGAGAGCTGATCTACAGGGCAGACACCTTCCTCCACCTTCCCCTTCTCCTCCACACTAATTACAATAGCTCTTGAGGATTTTGAATATCCTTGGGATGTTCAAACCAGCATGTTCATCTGTTCGAGGCCAGGTTGGATAGGGGTTATCCTGGTCTAGTGAGACATGTCCCTGCCCATGGCAGGGGGTGTGGGACAGATGATCTTTAAGGTCCATTCCAACCCTTAATGTTCTATGATTCTATGTCTCCTGGATGTGTTTCAGGTTTTGTTGAGGGTTAAACAGCTACTTAAGAATATCACCCAGACATCTGCCCCAAGACTGGACAATTATGAGTGGCAGGCTGTGTGGGATAAGATGGGCAAGTATCTAGGACAGTGGGCACCCCCAACATCTTGGAATTTCACCCCGGAACAAGTGTGGAAGCCTGAAAAACTAAGAAAATATTTGGACACAGTATGCTGTCACCCTGCCAATTCCAGAGACACACAGATCAGCGCAACACGCTGGGACCTGGCCCAGACCTACCCAGTCCTATTCAACACTATTCAGTATCCACAGGGGAAAAAGAAGGTCACAGGATCTGATGACAAAGTGTCAGGCACTTCTGCTACACCAACCCCCATAACAGGCACTGTGGGTACACCAAAGAACCAACTGTGCCAGTATCAGTTACCCCTCTACACAACAAGAAATATCACAAGCGGAAGTTGGTTCATTTAGTAAGGGATCAAGGAACTTCTCCTAAGGGAGAGCAGGAGGAAGAAGTGGACAAGGCAGACTCCTCTAAAGCAGGGCCATGAGAAGAACAGGAAAAGAAAGAGAAGCAGCCACTGACTGGAGAAGAGGAAAAGGAGGAATTGATAAACAAGGTGGTAAACACATGATACCCATCCCTGAGTGAGCTATAAGATATGTGAAAAGACTTCAGCCATTATCCAGGCAAGCACTTTGTCCACTGGCAGCTTTCAGTGTAGGAATAACTGGGCCAGTGGTCTGGAATTAAAAGTTAAGGAAGCCAAACAGCTGGGATCCCTTTCTATGAAAGGGGCATTGACAAAGCAATTGGAAAAGGGGCACAAGTCCTCAGCCTATGGAGGTGACTCCTGTCAGGCGTTAAGGAAAAGTATCCCTTCAAGGAAGATGTTATACATCACCAAGGCAAGTGGGCCACCACAGAGAACAGTATCCAGTACCTGAGGGAATTAGCCATACTGGAGGTGATTTATGAAGACCTGGACAACAAGCAGTTAGCCAGAGATCCCACGGAAGCCAGGTACACGCGACCCATGTGGTGGAAGTTTGTACGGAGCACACCATCACTGTATACCGACTCACTGGCATTAATGACCTGGAGAGACGGAGAGGGACAAAGGGATGATGAATTGGCTGGCCAACTCTGGCAATACAAAGAAAGTCTCCCTTCCTCCCTCATCTCAGCTGTGGAGAAACTGGTCCAGCAACTCAAAGATAGATCCTTCTCCTCACCTCTATCTCAGCTATTACGAGTTAAGCCTTCCTCTACTCAAGAGAGAGGATATGAGTGGGTAAGTAACCACCCTGTGGTTTTACCTGCATGACCATGGACAGGACATGAGGAAGGGAAATGGAAAATCTACCTTGACCCTAGAGCCACAGGTATGTGAGTTTTAAGGATAAACAATCAATCAGAAATGAGGTTCTTCCAGGAAAACTGCTCCTCCAAGTGGTAGTTACTTTGACGAAGTAGAAGGGCTGATCTTATTTCTGATCTTGATGAAGGGATTTCTCACTCATATTTGCAAAAAGTGAGCAGCAAATACTATGACCAGGACTAGACAGGCACTGCCTGCAGCTTGGCAGAGGAATGGGACAACCAGGATAACTAGCCTGTGTGGATCCAATGGCCTGGCACGGTAGATTATAGCGGCCTGAATGAAAGTTACCCCACTGCTGAATGCTGCTGCGCTACAACTTCAGGATGAACCGGAGTCAGAGGCAACGCAGGGATATGCCCCAGCTGATACCACTAATGCATTTTCCTCAATCCCTCTGGCACCACAATCTGCTTTCAGCTGGAGAGGTGTCCAGTACACCTGGAATTAATTGCCCCAGGGGTGGGAACACAGCCCTACCATCTGCCATGGACTGATCTGGACTGCACTGGAACAGTGTGAAGCTCTGGAACACCTGCAATACATTGGTGGCATCATCATGTGGGGCAACAGAGCAGAAGCAGTTTTTGAGAAGAGGAAGAAAATAGTCCAAATCCTTCTGAAAGCCAGTTTTGCCATAAAACAAAGTAAGGTCAAGAGACCTGCACAGCAGATCCAGTTTGTAGGAATAAAATGGCAAGAAGGATGTCATCAGATCCCAATGGATGTGATCAACAAAGTAACAGCTATGTCTCTACTGATTAACAAAAAAGAAAACACAAGCCTTCTCAGTCCTTATAGGTTTTCAGGGAATGCATGTTCCAAATTACAGTCTGACTGTAAGCCCTCTCTATATAAAGTGACCCAGAAGATGAATGATTTTAAATGGGGCCCTGAGCAATGACAAGCCTCTGAACAACTTAAAGAAGAGTAGCCCTTGGGCCAATCTGGGCAAGACAAGGTGTTAAAAACATGCTCTACACCACAGCCAGGGAGGACAGTCCTATCTGGAGCCTCTGGCAGATAGTACCAGCAGAGACTCGAGGTCACCCGTAGGGTTTTGGAGTCGTGGATAGAGAGGAACCAAGGCCTGCATTGATGGCAGCATGTGAAGGGGTTTGAGGCACCTCAGGAGTGACTGGTACTGAAGCACAGCTCCTCCCGGCACCCCGACTGCCTGTATGGGGCTGGGTGTCCCCTCTACAGTCCACGCAACATCAGCTACACGATGTTAAGTGAGTCACACTGATCACAAGCCAAGGTTGAACACAAAACTCCAATCACCCAGGAATTTTGGAAGTAATCACAAACTGGCCAGAAGACAAATATTTCAGAATATTGCCACAGGAGGAGGTGGCACGTGCTGAAGAAGCTCCACTGTATAATGAATTAGCAGAAAATAAGAAGCCATGTGAGCTGTTCACTGGTGGAAAGCTGCTGTGTGGAGACTCACACAGCAAGCTGCAGAAACTGCTGAAGGACAAGGTGAATGGAGTCAGGCTGCAGAGGTGAAAGTATCCAGGTGGCTTTAGACATGACTGAAGGAGAAACATCTCTGTACAGACTCACAGATGGTGGCAAATGCTCTCCAGGGGTGGCTGCAGCAATGGAAGCAGAGCAACTGGCAGGGGAGGGGAAAACCCAGCTGGGCTGCTGAACTCTGGCAAGATATTGCTGCTTCAGTAGAGAACCTGCGTGTAAAGGTACATCACACAGATGTTTAGGTACCCAGGAGTTGGGTCACTGAAGACCATCAAAACAACCAGCAGGTGGATCAGTCTGCTAAGTGGAAGTGTCTCAAGTGGATCTGCACTGGCAACATGGCATTATTAATAGCCCAATGGTTATACTGACTGCATAACAAAACAAAGTGCTGTAGGTTTAGCTTTAGATACACATAAAAGAGCTTAGTTTCACAAGATATTTAAAATAATATCCTTAACAATTACTGAATTAACAAATTTGAATTTCCCTTTATACACATCTTTTACTAAGCAACAGTACAACTTACAAGTCCAAAACATTTTAGGGTAAAAATCAGGGAAGAATCATTTACAAACTATAACATTCTTTCTTTTCTTAAAAAAGCTGTAAGTAACAGAATTCCTGTTAGATTCAGTCTATGGAAAAGTCTACAACAAAACCACAGAAAATGAAAGTCAGAGAAAACCCTTGGTATCATAAGGGGACATATTCTAAGATACAGTGTATGACAAACAGAAGGCTCTGTCTTCAGGATGAGTTAAGACACCTACCTTGTCTCCCATGGGCGTGCAGTAAAGGCATAGGGCTTGGAGGTAAGAGCACCAACTGGGCAGATGTCAATAATATTTCCTGATAACTCAGACATGAACATTTTTTCAACGTAAGTACCAACTTGCATATCATTTCCTCTTCCGGTTGTTCCCAAGTCATCTACCCCTGCAACCTCACTAGCAAACCTGGCAGATGCACAAAGAAGGAAAAACAGATCTGCAATGTACAACAGCAACATGGAACATTTTTTAGCCTTCATCTCATTTTCTGAAGGTAAAACATTAGCCTTAATTCATATACCTGAAAGAAGAAAATAAGTGTTCAGACGTATTAGTCAGCACCATCACATGCAGGACCATACATCTACAGAATTTCATCAGACAAGACTGCAAAAACTAGGGCGAGTTGCTGAAAAAACTGGAGCAGTTCAATACTCACTGAAATTCACAAACTGAGTCCAACATTAGTCCTAACTAAAAAATTCTTTCTAGAACTAGTTGGGTACATGGTATTTTCCATCTGGCTCAAGTTGGCTGGTACTGCATTTCAGGACTACAGAACAGCATAAATATAGCTACCAGAGGCTATCAAGAATAAATAAATCTTAGAACTGTTCTTCAGGAAGGCACGTATCCATTCTGGCACTAACACCATGGGACCAATTCTGCCCTCCAGAATTCTGATTTCACTTTCATATTTTGGCCATCTCTGTCTCCTTTATAAACAGCTGTCTGGTAGCTCCAGGAAACCAGCTATCAGGCAATACCAGAAATAAAATTCTTAAGTACAGTCCAAAAAGAAATTTTAAAAAAACTGATTACCCCTCCTGGTGTTTCTTTCACAAGTTTCACGAATTGATACAAATATGCCTGCTCAGTAAGCTCTCCAGTGAAAAATAATGGACATTACCTGATGCATCGAGTGCACTGTATACACCGAGTCATGATTGTTTTGACTAATGGGCCAATGTTCTTGTCCTCCACAGCACGTTTTCCCTCTCTAAATCTACTCCTATCACTGCCAAACATCATCGATTGATCCTAGAACAGACAACAGAAAACAGACATATCCGAGCTGCTGGAAAGCACAATTTCACCCAAGACAGGAGTATTAATACGTAAGTTTACACAATTTAATTGGATGTTGTACCTGTAGGTCACATTCTCCGCCCTGATCACAGATAGGACAGTCCAATGGGTGATTTGCCAGCAGGAACTCCATTACCCCCTCTCTGTTAGGTTCAGAAAGTGAAGTTAATGTCAACTTTATTTAGCAGATAGTGCAACTAATCAGCTAAAGGAGGCTAAAAGAAAGGTACCTTGCTTTCCTGGACTTCTCAGAGTTTGTCAGTATGTTCCAGCCCTTCATAACTGGCATGGCACAAGCAGCAACTGGCTGCAATCACCATAGAAAGCAAGCATCAGCACAACATATTTCTTCTCAGCATAGGCACAAACCCCAACCTCCTCCCCCCACTTCTTACACAGGTATGTTATTAATTTAACATGTTGTACAAATAAGGTCTGCAAGGAAAGTCGCTAGAAGCCATATTTACTATTTTATTTTTATTTATATTTATTTTTATTTATATTTATTTTTATTTATATTTATTTTTATTTATATTTATTTTTATTTATATTTATTTTTATTTATATTTATTTTTATTTATATTTATTTTTATTTATATTTATTTTTATTTATATTTATTTTTATTTATATTTATTTTTATTTATATTTATTTTTATTTATATTTATTTTTATTTATATTTATTTTTATTTATATTTATTTTTATTTATATTTATTTTTATTTATATTTATTTTTATTTATATTTATTTTTATTTATATTTATTTTTATTTATATTTATTTTTATTTATATTTATTTTTATTTATATTTATTTTTATTTATATTTATTTTTATTTATATTTATTTTTATTTATATTTATTTTTATTTATATTTATTTTTATTTATATTTATTTTTATTTATATTTATTTTTATTTATATTTATTTTTATTTATATTTATTTTTATTTATATTTATTTTTATTTATATTTATTTTTATTTATATTTATTTTTATTTATATTTATTTTTATTTATATTTATTTTTATTTATATTTATTTTTATTTATATTTATTTTTATTTATATTTATTTTTATTTATATTTATTTTTATTTATATTTATTTTTATTTATATTTATTTTTATTTATATTTATTTTTATTTATCTTATTATTTTATCTTCTATATAAAAAGGTTAAATTAGTTATGATTTATTTAAGAGTTGAAAATTTTACACTTTTGGTTTTCAATTCAAGTAGTTACAGCAGTAAGAATGTCAGTTGTAACAGATATAAGGCAAATCAAAGAGCTTCAGCAGACATCTGGAAAACCTCTAGAACTGAATATATCAGAGTATGGATCATTTACAAGATATTTATTTGCACAAAACCTTTATAGAGTCTTGGAATAAAATTCTTCACAAGATTACTGCAAGATTAACAAAAATTCCTGCTGAGTAAATTAATCCCTCCTACTTTTCAATCACCTCACAACTTCCATCTTTAGTGATAACCCAAACTTTCCAGAGACACAAAGCTCAAACTACGGAACTAAAGTTGGGGTGAGAGAAAAAATTTTATGTGTGAATATAAATGTGTAATCCAAGACTTAATTCCAAACTACATGCATTGATTTCTTAATAGCACTGAAGACAGTGTTCAGTCCTGAAATCAACTGGTATTTCAGAAGAGATATCAATGCATTAAAATATAAACTACTAAATATCTGCAATCTCTACTTAGGCAGAACAAACCTGCAGACACTAATCCTACAGCTGAATTCATACAGTGTCTGAAGTTTACTACTAACGTACTATCAGCTGAAAATGTGTGGCTGAAGCCTGAATCACAAAGCACAAAAATATGTCTGACTGCAAATACACAGATATCAAATGCTCCTGGAAAAATTATCTTGTCCAGGAGCAAGATAATCCATAATAACCCGAGACCTGACTTTGATCCATAGGCAATCACTGACATCCACTGGGGAGATGAGAGCAGCTGAGTGACAATAATTCATGTGCTAATGATAATACAAACATTTACAAGATTTAAACTACGCCTTAAGCACAGCAAAAAATTGCAATTCCTATGAAACACAAACAATACCTTTGGAGCTTTCTCTATTTCCACAAGACACATCCTACAGTTTCCAGCAACAGAGAGACGATCATGGTAACAAAAACGAGGTATCTGAACTCCAGCCTTTTCACAGGCCTATAAAAAATAAGAAACAAAGGGAAAACAAATCTTAGCTATACCTTTCAATTCCACCTCAGAAAACATTATGCAGCTTTTCAAAGAGTAACACTGTTAGTGGTCAGGGGTACAGTGCACTCGACCTTTAATCTTAAGAAGTGACCATAAATAAAAAATTGTGATGAAGCAGAACAATGTCAGGATATCAATTACAAATATATTTTTTCTAACCTTTGTAACTGATTGAGGAAATGAGAACTGACCTCTTTCATTCTTTCCCCCGATAATAGGGAGAATTCTCTATAACAGATAGGACAGTTCCCCCTCAGTTCAGGAAAGACATTGAAGTGCTGGAGCAGGTCCAGAGAAGAGCAACAAGACTGGTGAAGGGACTGGAACACAAGACCTATGGGGAGAGGCTGAGGGAGCTGGAGTTGTTTAGTCTGGAGAAGGGGAGGCTTAGAGGTGACCTCATCACTCTCTATAACTACCTGAAGGGAAGTTATAGCAAGGTGGGGATTGGTTTCTTCTCCCAGGCAGTTAGCAATAGGACAAGTAGGCATGAGCTTAAGCTCTGCCAGGGGAAATTTAGGTTGGATACTAGAAAGAAATTCTTCACAGAGAGAGTGGTCAGGCATTGGAATGGCCTGCCCTTGGAGGTGGTGGATTCACCGTCCCTGGAGGTTTTCAAACTGAGATTGGACATGGCACTGAGTGCCATGATCTAGTAAACGGACTGGAGTTGGACCAAGGGTTGGACTTGATGATCTCTGAGGTCTTTTCCAACCCAATCAATTCTATGATTCTATGACACTAGGAATACTATTAACTTTTTAAAGAGTGCATACATTCCTTGAAGAAAAGTGTATCACAGTAAAAATTGAAAAATATAAAGGGAACTATGAGGGGCATAATCATTTCAGGTAATTCAACAACATGGATACCCTGTATAAGGGTACTTGAGCATAGTCAATCTTCAATCTTCAGCAGACCCCAAACTCAAAGAAACATTCTTGCATGTCAGGATTGAAGAAGAGACAGGAGGACAGAGACAGCAGATTTCCAGAGAACAGATAAAGACAACCTTTCCTGCATACCCCCCCCCAGATAACGGGATCCATGCCATAGCACTAGCTATGCCTGCCAAAAATACCACCAAACTCAATAAATAACAACTAAACAAATCTAATATTTATAACAATTTCTACCCTCCCCCCCCCAAAAAAATCACATTATCAAAACTGAAAAGCTAATAAAAAAATAGCATTTAAGAAAAATTTACACTCCTGCTGGAGGTATTCTAATACCTAAATACTAACTTTTATCCAAAGAGTGAGGGCTATATCTTGAAATAAACTATGTACTCTAATGTTCCCACCCATTATATCACATCCCCATTTAACAGCTTCCTAAAAGAAGTTTGACTGGAAAAAGTTCTATTTGAAATTTTAGCCTGAAAAGCAACAATGCTAAGCACAGGTTGGGAGGTCCAGTTTTCCTTTCTTCCCACACCAAGAATAATAAAAGTAGCTAAGGATCAGCATTCTGAATCATAAGAACTAATAAGAGACAATCCCTCATTTACCAGAGACATCACTGTAACAAGACATAAGATTAGCAAGTTCTGAACGAATATGAAGTCACATAGTGTTCAGAGACAGAATTTCACCCAGAATTTATCAAAGTCTCTTATTGCATTGCATTGCATAAATATTTGCAGCTGGGATTGATGCTGCATGCATCTTCTTCCACACAACCATGGCAGATTTTTCTTTTTGAAACAGTGAGTTCCCCAGTGGATTTCTGTCACATGAAAGTGCATCACAGTCAGTGAAAGTGCCACTAAAGAATTACAGGAAACAATGTAAAGGTGGGTGGTTTTTTTGCTGTATAGAACAAAACGGGCTGACAAAAAGTGAGATGGGGAGTCCAAGAAAATTCAGAATGGCAGTCCCCACACCTGAAGTACTGTGGTTCCAGGGTTCACCAATACAGGATGGCCATCCACAAACACCTCTATTTGGTTGCTGGCTGCTGTTGCAGTTGTACGCCCTGAAGGACACGGAAAAAGAAAACAAAAACAAACTTTCAACTACTGCTCGATACAAACCATCAGACCCCACACTCCCTTATCTTACACTCATACAGTGCTGAGAGAATCCCTTTTCTAGAAATAGCACAATTCCTTAGCTGCAAATGAAGTACGAATATGTGCCCTTCAGTAAGTGAACTGCACATACATTAACGCACACACGTACATTTATCACCTCAGACACACATATGAACCAGACTTACCACATACTCTGGAGGACTGGGTGACCCCAGCTAAGGTCCTGGGGACAGCAAGCAGTCGAAGCATGGTGCTTTGGTAAGAGAGAAAACAGCACTGTTTTTATCAGTTCAAACTTTTGCTGTCAGGTTTTAAACAAGAAGAGTAAACACTTCTATCTACCAGGTGCAAAAAGGTACGTATGCACAATAGGTACAGTTACAGGAGAACAAGTTACTTCCTTCAAACACAAGATACGAAAACCAAAACAATCTATACATGACACACACGAATGGCACCGCGCGGCCTTTCCGCCTGCAGCGGAGCGCCGGCGCCGGCCCCCAGCCTCGCTGCCCCACGGGCCGGACGGCACAGCTCGGCGAGGCGGGCCTGGCGTCGGTGTCACCGTCCCCGGGGCCCGGCCAGCGGCACCGCTGCCCGGCGCGGGGGTCACCTTGGCAGCGTCTCCTCCGCCGCCCATCNGGGCCTCTCCGCCGCTGCCCGCGGCCGCCTTCGGCAACCTCCGGAGCGCCCTTCGGCAACCTCCGGAGCGGACAGTAGGCGTTCGGCAATCTCCGGAGCCAACGGCTTCGGGGATTTCCGTCAGGTTAGCGGCGAACGACGAAACTCGGCAATTTCCGCCACTCGCGCAGCACCCTCTCGGCCACCGTCACCCACACACCATCCGGCCCTCGGCCATTCCCGTGTCTTTCCGCCTCTTTCTTCGCCCAATTCGGCAACTTCCGCTGTGCCAGCGGGGCGGGGTGTGGTGGCAGCTCAGGGTGACAAAACCCTTATAACACCGCACACCTTTCTGGGATTTGTAGTCAGGCTCACATGTATTACACTGACCCTTCTCTGCGCCTCTGGTGTCCCGCTCGCTGTACGCCCTGCCCTGGAGCGGCCAATCCGTGAGGAACTACCTCGCAGTTGGTTCTCGCGGAGGGATCCGTGTGCGCACAAATCCGCGGAGGGATCCCAGGCCCTATATAAGAGCGGCGCAGGCGCGGCGCGGTCCTTTCCCGCGGCGGTCGCGCTGACGGCGGGCTCTGCGTTTGGGCCGCGCGCCGCCGCCATGGGCTTTGGCGACCTGAAGTCCCCCGCGGGCCTCCGCGTCCTCAACGACTTCCTGGCTGATAGGAGCTACATTGAGGGGTGAGAGGTGGCGGGAGCGGGGTGCTGGGGCGCGGGGAAGGTGAGCCGGGCCTGACGGGGAGCGGCGGGGGGGGCCCTAAGGTGCCGCGGCAGCTGCTGCTCTCTGTGTTCCTGCGTGTCCCAAGCAAGGGGCTTAACTTGGGCTCGCTCTCCGCAGGTACGTCCCTTCTCAGGCTGACATCGCAGTCTTTGAGGCGATCGCCGCTCCTCCACCTGCGGACTTGTTCCATGCTCTCCGCTGGTACAATCACATTAAGTCGTATGAAAAGCAGAAGGCAAGGTATGTTTAAACCGCGGAGCTGCAATATGCCTGCATATTGAAGAACTGGTCTACAAAACTGCTGCGTTTGTTTCTTCGAGTTTGTCCAAAACTGTTTCAGCGGTACCACGTGGCATTTTGTGTTGCCGTCGGCACACGAACAGGTCCCGAAGCGGGGCGGACCTTTTCTGTCAGTACATTGAATTTCTCACTTAGAATCGGCTCGCCTAAATTATGCCTGTGTTCAGTTGCTGACATTTTTGCTAAATCTTATAAAAATGTTTGAGTTTTGTTGCTGCCGTTTACACGGATAATTGTGCTGCAAGCCGGGAATTACTTAGCAGTAATCAGCTCCATGAAGGCAGCACCAAAATGGATTAGCAAGTATTAAGGAGTCATTACAGATAAATACGCAGCACATCAATGTTGAGGTGTTTAGTCCTGAAAGGTAAAATCTGTGATTTGCAATACAGAAGTACACATAAAGAAGAGGAGATCTAAAAGCAAATGTTGTCTTTTTTAGTGACTTTAAATGTTCATGAAAGGTGGCATATTGACATCCATGGAAACTTCAGGCCTCTAAAAAGGTACAGCATAGGTAGGGTCAGTGTTGCTACACTGCCTTCTCTAAGCCTCAGTCATGTTTATAGGAGACTGAGCAAAGTTTAATTGCTCAGTCACCAGCCTATTTCTGAAGCTTTTATAATTCTGAAGGGGACTGAGATTCTGAAGCTGCTTCACAATATCCGTTCTGGAAACTACGATCAGTTGGTGGTAACAGAGGCTAATGTTATGACTAGTAACAGCAGTTCACACTAATAGAGCTGTGAGCTTATTCTAAGACTACAGAACTGTATGAGCTGCAGGGGAAAGTGAATTCAGGGCATTCTGGGTCCTTCTTGTGCCGTTTAAGGCTAGTGTTCAGGGTAAAGTGTTCACTGAAACTTCCAAAAGTAGCAGTTACTTTGCAACAATGTATTTTCAATCACTTAGTGGTTTTTAATTGAGCATATTTTTAGGGAAGCATGAACAAGAAGTTGGTAACTCCTCCGAGATTAAATATACTGCAGATAAATCATTCCAGTAAGAAAGCTTTTCCTATCCATGTGCTCAGTTGGAGCTGCAGTGCTGGGCAGGATTGTGCCAGTTGAGTATAGCAAATCCCGTATTCATAGATTATTCTGCAAGCGTGTCAGGAGCATTGGGGGCTGTCTTTTGGGGAGGTTCTGATTTCAAATAGCAGGATTTGATTTTTTTTTTTAGCACAGTGTTTTCATTTCAAATGCACTTGTAGGTGCATTGATAAACTGGTGGTATTGGTATCAATATTTGAGTAGGTTCCTTATTGCTGCATCTTTCTTTCAGCTTGCCAGGAGTAAAGAAGGCTTTGGGGAAATATGGTCCTGCTGATGTTGAGGACACAACAGGTGCAGCCACAGATAGCAAAGATGATGATGACATTGACCTTTTTGGATCTGATGATGAGGAGGTACTGGTGACCTTTCTGTATTATGTTTGGGGTTTTTTTTAAATTAAACCAAGTATGCAGATTTTTGCCTTAGCTAGTTCAAGTTAGTTAAGTTTGTGACCTTGATAAGAGATCCTACTTGAAATTCTCAAATTCAGCTGTCTTTGCAGAACAGGAAATCTCGGAGGGTAAACAGTTGAGTTAGAAAATACTGTGTTGCAATGGAGTGAACTGTCCAACTTTGACTGGTTACATGATGAATAAAACAAAAAATCACCATCTTTCGGCTGACAGTCGTGATGTTTTGTTTTTATCTGAGAAGATGCCAGTCAGTTTGGTAATGCTTTGGGGAATGTGGGGTTTTGGTGCTTTTCTGTAACTGTAGATTTCTCTTTCAGGAAAGTGAAGAAGCAAAGAAACTGAGGGAAGAACGTCTGGCACAGTATGAGTCAAAGAAGTCCAAAAGTATGTGTGCTAAGAACTTCTTAATCTTTTCTGCTTGGGTTAATTTTTATGCATTTGAACAGGATGGCTGGAAGCACTAATTAACTGTAATAATAGATCAGCTTGACTAGAATGAGATGGGAGTAATTGAATTGCCTGTATGCTCAGCCTTCCCATAGTAAATGGGAACCTAACATACTTTTTGTCCTGCTTAATACACTCCTGCTTGTTTTTTCCAGAGGCTGAGCCTTCTATATAAACAGAGATAACTCAAGTATTTTCTTGCAAAGTTCAGAGAAAAGGCTACAATATGCAAGTCCCTCCACAGCTACTGGTCTGGAACTGTTCAGAACTGTAGCAGTTGCAGTATTCCCTCTGTGGAAAATAAAGTGTTACACAGCATTAAGCTCCTTCTCAGATCCTCTGAAAAGGACTTCCTATGTAACAAACATTGTCAGCTGGTTAATCTGTATTGTATTATGAGACTGTTTGTCAAGAACACAATGGATATGCACACTGAATGCTGGGATATACATAGCTGCAGTACTTCAGAAGTGTACATTGGTACCAGAGGCCTGTCACAGCAGTGTGAGGAGGTTCTTGTTGATGGAATTGGAAAAGTCGCTCACATAATAAAACTAGTTTGCAAGTTTATTCATGAGTGTTTGAAAACTTCCTAGCTTGTAAAGGCAGTTTTCTTCCCCCAGAACCAGCTGTTGTTGCCAAATCATCAATCTTGCTTGATGTTAAACCTTGGGATGATGAGACAGACATGGCCAAACTAGAGGAGTGTGTTCGAAGCATTCAAGCAGATGGCCTGGTCTGGGGATCTTGTAAGTATGAGAAGATTCCGGAGCAGAGAGAGTGTGTGGTCCCTTAGGATACATTGTATGAATTGTTAGACTTGTGGTGGGTGCTGATCTCTGAAAATGTAGCTAAAACAGGGTAGGAAGTGCCAGATGACAGTACTTCAGTATCTTGACATGGTCAGAAAAGGTGATGAGTGCAGCAGCCCGGTTAAGATTCAAATACAAATTTTAAAAGCTGTAAAACTAAGACTCTGTTATCCTGCTTCTCCCTGTACAATTCGTTCTGCAGCAAACAAACACCCATACACCCATATCACTGGTTTCAGGAGGGGGTGGGGGTCCACAGAGAGAAACACTTTTCAGTCACTTGTAATGAATCCTGGGTTGTTAATTAGATAGTCCATAATGTGGAACAAAATATGGTTTTATGTATTCCTGCAAAGTACTTTATCAGTTCATCTGTGTTTTTAATAGATTCCATCAATTGAGGAGTACTAAATGCCTTTTTCTATTTTACAGCCAAGCTAGTACCTGTTGGCTATGGTATCAAAAAGCTTCAGATCCAGTGTGTTGTTGAAGATGATAAAGTTGGAACAGATATGCTGGAAGAGAGAATAACAGCTTTTGAAGATTATGTACAATCAATGGATGTAGCTGCTTTCAATAAGATTTAAGTCTTGATATATCTAGAATAAATGTTGCAAAAAATGTGCTGTGCCTGTGCTTAATTCAAAATTACAGAGTAATCCAACTCAGAAATGTAAGATTTTGTTAATGGGTAAAGTAGAAGCTGAAACTGAATTTCAGGGTTGCTCTGACACACGAGTAGAGAAAATAGGAAATTTACACTTACTATGAATTCAGAGTTAACATTAACATGGCTTTAAAATGCTCAAGTGTTCTTTGCTCCACTTGTGGAAGAAATTGCATCTTTAGAAATGTCTGTGATTCCTCTGGAAGGAGGGATGACTTTAGGGGAAAAGAACAGAGCTCAGTCAAAGTGCAAATAACTTTTTAGTGGATAAACAGTGTAAGTAAGTTCCTTTGTTTAATAAGTGTGGTGACTAATCAAACATGCCATGGCTTTTGTTGAAGGCTAAAACAGTGCTTCAGTGAGAGTGAGATGAAGGTAAATGTGAATCAACTGCAGCACACTAGAAATGGGATTTGAGACTACCCTAGTAACTTCTCATGTGTGACTTGGAACTCTTTTTTCCTCTGAGGCTTTGAAATGTTTGCAATGAAATTATGTCAAGTTTTGCTTCTTTCCCAGGGGTTCTTGGTACAGCAACTGATGTTGATCATAAACTGTGCCTCTGGGAGGCGCTGTGAGCTCGGTGGCAGTGGTGTCTGACCCAGCTGGGCAGCATCGGGAGTGATCAATGGGAGTGCTGCCTGCGGGTTGCAGCTGTTGCAATGTCTGCTTTACTAACATAAGAAACTTGATGCATGCTCTTGGCTAAAAACAACCAAAAAAATTCATTGAAATAAAATGCAGATATATAAAATATATATAAAGTAGCAAAATTAACTCCAGTTTGAGCTGCTTACTTGGGTCTAGATTGGTTTCTAGATTGATACTGACTTTATTTCAATCATTAAAAAAAAAAAAATTGTTTTCCAAAAAATTTCCATAGGAATTATATGACTCTAAAAGTTGCTGCAGTTGTGAAGCTTCTAGACAAATTCACTTCTATGCCTGATAGGATTTATTGTGACCATGAAATGGATGCCTTTTCTGTGCCATGTTAGTCTCTGAGATGAAGATGCTCAGTGCTAAAGCCTGACAGCAGCAGCTTACATAGATCCTTTTGTTTTTCAGAGAGCATTTGTGTGGTTATCTGGCACAGCAGGTCCTGTTTCTCCTTGTTTAAAGGTCCACCAGCTTCAGATAACATAAGAGCTTTGCTTATAATTTGTCTCAGAAAAAAAACCCTGCCTGCTAGAAGTATGAACCATAGTTAAAAGATTTCAAATAAGTAGAATTACAGGCTCACTCACCACCTTCCATAAACTCCTAAAAGGCTAACTTCATCCTGTGTGTAACTAATGCACGGTACCATGCCCATGGCAATTCTCTAGCTGTTGCTTCTGCTAAATCAGGTAGCTTAGTTTTAGCGATTCTGTCATGGCTGCTGTTAAAAGCAAGAAATTAGCAAATGCCTCATCAGAAAAACAAAAATTCTGCCACAAAAAATATAATTTTTATTATCCTTGGCCATCACTGTTTCTGGCTTCCCCTTCAATGTGCTGCTTACCTTTAAACTCCTTCCTTGGCCTTGAAATTAAAGCTCTAAGTGGATATAATGGTTTAATTTATAGACAATAACACCACTAAAATACAGCACCGTGAGCCATCAATGTGAGCTGCTAGACTGGATTTGTGTGTGTGCTACATTTGTACTCAGCATGTACGTACAAACTCTTCAGTTGTTGGGATTTCTTTAGTGTCTTGGGTTTGTTGATTTTTTTCCCCTGATGTTAGAAGGAAGGTTGATGCACAGAAAAAAATAAAAAAAAACCCTAGAGAGCACAGTCTCCCCATGGAGTATTTGGCCTGTGGAGAAGAGACTATATATCCACATGAGGGGGTTCTGTGTAGTATTTGAGTATGTGCTGGTGTATTACTGGGCCACTGTGCCTGTGAAAAATCAGCATCTTAGAGTAAACAAGGCAAGTATCCCAAGTGCACCCTGTAACAGAAAGATCACTAGAAATTTCCATACTTTAAATGTGTGATACATGGTAATACTGGGAAAACAGTTTTAACAGAAACTAACCCACATAAAAAACTTCAGAAGCACAAATTTCTATACTATCTCTTACCATGATGAGATAGATCCCCTTTTCTGGCTTTTCTGTTGTGGGTTGAACAAGCATCCTTCAGTCCAAGAAGCAAAGAATTGTCGGTCTTTTCTTGGAGACACTTTGGGAACACAAAACTTAGAATGCTATCTGTTTTGTTTAGGTATCTTCCATTACTCTTGAAGAAATGATTTGGAGATAATTCAGCAACTGATCTTGGTATGAATGGTAGAGGTTACATTGCAAAACTGTTAATCCACTTAATTCCATAGATCAAGGCTGATTTTGGCCTTCTTCAATTGTATTCTCTCTCTCTCGTCTGCTTCAGGGCACACTTTTCTGATCATCTATGCAAGACAGCATATATATGTTTTCCCTTTTGAAAATCAGCCTCTGGACTGTATATAGGAATATGTGTGCACACATAGCTGATGTGCAACAAGAAACCTTAATTCCCATAGAAGAAAGGGTCAGAGCTTGCTTTTATCTTCCAAAATCTTCAGAAAGGAGTTGTTATAAGAAAGAACAGTTACTGCATATTGCTGCTAAGAAAAGCAAATGAACACACTCTTTGGAAACAACAAAATTTTATTACTTCACTTGGACTACAGACAGGAAAGTACATCATTCCTAGAAAGATGTCAGGGAACATGTGAAGAAAAACTCCAACATGTTTCATTTAGGTATATTCAGCAGCACAGTGCCAAAATATTATGATGAGTAACTATGTACCAGGCAGCAAATGACTCAGAGGAAGAGTGCTGCTTACCAGCTTTCCAGCCCAAAGTGAAATACGCTGAAATTCCACTGATCCTGCCTGACTCTCCCAGGCTCTGAAACCAGAGCCTGAACAAATAGTTAAAGACCACAGTCAGACTGTTTCTATTTGTACAGCTGCCAGTACTGGGTGTGGTCATGCATACCTATATATATTTTATACAAATGCAAATCTATTTACATATAAGGCCTCAATTACAGTATAAATGCTACTAGTGTGTGTTGGCAGGCTGTAGAAACTAGGTAGATTATCTGAAAGGCAATTTTAGTCTATATAACTAAGCCAATAGCAAGTTAAAAACAGTTCAAATTTACCCAAAGCTCTATGCTTTTACTTTTAGTGGAGTTTCGTCCCACATTCAACTTTTTAATTAAGTGGTATTGCATCAGAAATTGGTTCACTCCACATAGCATATCTGTATGTATATATATTTGCATTGGTGCATGTGATTCTGCAGCAAGCAACAAGTTGGAACAGAATACAGCATAACTGGGACTACTTCATCTCTCTTATGGGAGTGGACTCCATTTCCTGGATGAACTGTCTTGCCTCTCATTTGGCAACAAAGTCCAAATTTGGCTACAGACTTGTAACAGAATATTGTTGAATTCACTCCATCCATTTTTGGAAACTTGACATTAAGGCAAACAAAATGTTATATAATTTCTTTACCTTTGCTTGACAGGGCAATAAAGAGCAACCTCTGTAAGCCTAAAAGTTGTAAACCTCTGTAAGCCTAAAAACATAAACATAAAAGAAGAAGTATGGCACAGGACCTTTAATCTCAGCTTCTGCAAGAAATATTCTCACTGATTTTTTGCACATTTCAAATGAACCTAAAACCTATATGAAACATCTGCTCAGTATTTCGCACCCAGCTAGTGCTAAAAGCACAAGAATAAGTGACCAGAAAACACAGAATCTCTTGCAGGGTCTCCTGTCTTAATTTTGTGTATAAGATAAAGAGCATTGGGAGAAGACAGATTTTATTTCTGTATTTTTCTTTTTTGACAAGAGAAGGCAGCAATTCAGCATTCTCTGTCTTGGGATTCTTCTCCAGCTGCAGAGTGGAGCCACTTCACTTAGCTAGGATAGCTTCACTTAGCTGGGATGTAGCTAGGTGATTCCTACCCAAGGCAGCACAAGGAAATAAGGACTCATGTCCCACTAATGTATGGCTACAACCTCTTGGACGAGAATGCCTCTTGTTGGCAAGGAGGCATATTTTTATTATGTGTCCTTTTGATATCAATGAGGTATGGAACCATAGCAAAACAATGGGACTAAAACAACACTCCTCATCAAAAACTCAGTTGGAGTAATTCCACTTATGCTGACAACTTTCAGCTCAGGCTGTATGTGCATTGCAAGGACACCACACCCAAATGATGTGTCCGTTAAAAACCTTTCAATTAAAGCAGCAAGTGCAATTAAGCCAGCTGTTTATAGAAAACTGTATATGCAAAGATGCACACCTTTGTCTGTCAGATGTGAAGTCAAGAACACCTCCAAATCTCCTGTCAGCTCTTCTGGAGAGGGATGGTGATGAGAACAGTCACTGGGCAGTTTCACAATAGTGCACAGGTGCGTGGCTGTTGTCCGAACTCCACAGCTGCTCACTAACAGTTCCCGAGCGGCTTACCTCCCACAGAGCCAGTTTTAGCACCTCAGAGACTGTTGTCTTGACCTGGGCCTGAAACTTTTTGCTTATCAGAACATAGAGGATTGGATTGAGGCAACTGTTGATGAAACCAAGACCAGTGGAGAGGGGAATGCCATCCTGCAGTAAGTCATGCAAGTTTTCGTCATGGTGAGCAGACAGCTCCACGATGCTGAATATGTGATATGGTGTCCAGCAAACAAAAAAAGCCACAACTACAGCAATGATGGTCCAGAAAAGCCTGCTAGAAGTCAATACAGTTCTCCTCTTCACTTTGATAATCAGCAATGAATAGCAAATGACCATGGTCACTAAAGGGAAGAGGTAACCAAAAGCAAGCCTCACCCAAATGAGAATGTGATGTGTCAGCAAAATAAGTTCTCTGTCGTGCACATGGAAGTTGTTGTAGCAAATGGTGACGTTGTTGAGAACCGTAGCTGTGTCTCTAAAGTATAAGGCAGGGCCACCAATAATTGCAGCTGACATCCAAATGACCCCACTGAGAACAAGGGTGTTCCTTACAGTCCGATACTTGTAGGAAAAGACTGGGTGGACAAGGCGGATGTAGCGGTCAAGGCTGATGAACGTCAGGAAGAAAACACTGGCAAACATATTAAGTAGTGCAATGAATGAGTTCATTTTGCAGAGCCACTTCCCAAAAGGCCAGTGAAAGCCCATTGCCACGTATGTAATATAGAGGGGCAGAAAGAGAACAAAAATGAAATCTGCAATGGCCAGATTGAGGAACCAGAGGGTAGAAACAGATTTATCCCATTTAAAGCCCATAAACCAGATGACGATGGCATTACCTGGCACTCCCAGCAGAAATGCCACACTATAAAAGAAAAGGGAAATAATATGGGCAATGCTGAGGGAGGATTGGGGTGACTCATCTTCCTCAGATAGGTCGTAGAAGTAAGAATAGTTCTCAAAATCTTCAAATGTCATGCTGCAGAGTTGCTTTCTGGGGAAGAAAAGAAATGAAATGGTCAAAGGAGAAATTTTTACTGTGCCATAAATAGTAAACGGCAATTCTTTTAAGTTCTTGCTCATAAAAAAAAAACCCAAAACATTGACTTACATATGTATCACTTTTTATCTGTCAGTTGCTAGCACAAAGCTCATGAAGAATTCTGGTCACTGGCAATATAAGGAATGTTCAAATCAAAACAACACTTGAAATCCTCAGGAACTGTTTTCCTTATATTAACTTCTTAACAGACAGCACCCAGCACAGTATTGTTGGCAAATTTCTAGGCAACCAGATGCAAAATTTTACTGAATGATAGCAAAAAATTTTCTGGTCAGGTTTCATACTTTACTGCTCTGTTCCTACATGAAGCAAGTTTTATGGATTATAGCTGTCTAAAATCAGAGGAGCATCAAACATCTATGTAGGCAAAAAAGTTCACTTAAAACGCCAGGAAGGCATTTTTACACCCACCACCCCCGCTTCAAATTATAGTTAACAAAATGACAGTGATTTCTCCAGCAACTAAAAGTTCATGGGTTTATTAATCTCTATCATGTAACTTTGTATCAAGAAATTATGATTTTCACGCATATTCAACATATTAGTTTTCCTTACTGCAGCAAAAGATGTAGAAAAGGAAACATAGAGAACATATTTCAGAGATAATACATACAACTATAGTATTCTTCCACCAGTGAGCTGAGAAACAGGTATAGATGAAAGAAAATAAAGCTTCCCATGAATACAACGGACACTAAAAGCTATGGACGACGATGTGTGTGTGTCCTTTTTTCTTCTTATTTTAAAACAGAAATTTCAGAATTTTCTCTGTTTTTTCTCTTGCAAAAGTGTCTGTAACTTACAAGTACGACATGATTTTTCACATAGGAATTTTCTTCTATGGGAGTGCTAGAAAGCAGCAGGGTAGGGGAAAATGGAATATAAACCAAAAGAAAAATTCTGGAAACAAAAGTATATTAAGGATAAAACAGACAGCAAACAAAAGTTGGACAAAACAAAAAAAAAAGCAGTCAGAATTTAAGTGGCAAAGCTGCAGCACACCGCAGGAGGCCACAGTCTGACAAAAGTATCTGCAGTGGTCAAAACACTTATTCTGCCAAGTTCTGTTGTCATCTAAAGCTATATTGTCTGGCTGGACTCAGCTGCACTGAGAACCTGTCCCTGAGAGCAGGATGCAACCAGTCCATTAGCTGTACTATGAAATAATCTTACCACTACACTTCTGAGTGCTATCTCCATTCTGAAACCAAAATTCAGCCCAAGCTTTTGGAATTCAGCCCTGCATTCCTGTAATTCCATTCATTACAGCACAGCTAAGGACAACAGGAGAGGGGTCTCCTGAGCACACTGCCTGCAAAACCACATCTGCAAGCTTGCATTCGTGTACATACCTTTCCTCCAAAAAAGTAGTTCTCCCTTTGAAAGGATTACTCACACAAGTGAAGCTACGCATGTGCACATGCATTAGCAGGATTAGATTTCTCATTTGTAGATGGGTGGACAAGGAAGGAAAAAAAAAAGGTTGTGTAATTTTATATCTCTTGATTAAAAAAATATGTAGTAAGAGTCAATACAGCCTGTTCTGTCAAGAGGCTATGATAGCATTTGCCCTTTTTAATTTACATCAGGCTGAAGGAATGTTCTTTGGTTTGCTGTCCTGATAAAATGATACTTATTGGGCTACATTTATGTAATTATCCCTACATTATGTAATCCACCCTTTTGAGGGTGTATTCCACATTAAACACCACTACCACCCATCTGAGTAATTTTTTCAAACAGCTTAACAGCTGCTGAGAGAATAGTATAAACATGGAACAGCACCACTAACATCTGGAACAACATTACATTTGGACAGTTTCAGAGGACAGTCAGGTTAATAACTGGATTTTTAAGTAGTTTTGCCTTTATAAAGAATTATACCTTCAAATCTGCAAAATCTGCAAATTGCATTTATCCAATTAAACAATAAAAAAAATTCCAATTCTTTAAATTCTTGCTGAATAACGTTCTCTATTTCAGTCACTAACTAATTTTGCTTTTAAGAGCTACTACAACATAATAATACTTGAATTCAAACATTTGCTCACAGACTTTTTTTTCTAATGTTGCTAAAAAAACCATAATGACAATGACAAACATTTGCTTATCACCCAACAACGTTAATTTTATGTTTGTTTAGTATTTCAAAGATGATGTATAGCAGGAGAAAGAAAACACACATAAATTAATGCCAAATATTTACCAAGCCTCCAGTAGTTTCAAACTCCATTGAAAGAGCACATCTTCAGGATGCAATTATTTTTCCAAGGTTATATTTTTTCTTATCTTTAGTCTTCCAAAGCAATGGCTCTTTTACAGTGGGAGTAAGAAAACAGGAGGAACATTGTTTAGCACTGCTCCCAGTGCACAGATGCTGAAACTAAACTCTGTGGCTGGGATTTAGCAAAGACTGCCAATTACATTTGCAAAGTCCAGGAACTTTTACCTCTGACGCTGACATGTAGGAAGCACTTCTATAGCAGGACTCAGAGTGTTAAGCCCTGTTCTGAAAAAGATAATCATTGGGTGATTGTCAGGAAGCTGTTCTGGTTTACACCAGTAAGGACCCAGATTTTTTCCTATTAACCATCATTGAGCAGGGATGTTTCTTCATGATCTTAAAACACACTATCACAAATACATGACTCTGAAGTTAATAAACTTTCAGAGTCAGAGCTGTCTTGCAGTTCAAATCTAGGTCTTGAAAGTGAAGAAATCTAATTGTATTCCTCATTCTGACACTGATTTCCTGTATGGTCTTCGACAAATGGCCTAATTTCCAATCTGGAAAAAATTCTCATGAACCTGTCTGCAAACTGAGGATCAGTAGAGAAAACAATACTTTAAGACAAAAGTTTCTGCTTGGCTTTCAGGCGACTGTTAGAAAGGGTAAGAGAGGTTTGGTGCAGTTCACTGGCTCAGTCCCTGCTGGTCTGGGGAGCCAGTGCATGGAAAATATTTTTCAATAAGCAGGAAAGTGTGGTTAGAGGTCTGCCAACAAGACTTGGGAGCAGCCACAGGTTACAGAACAGTGTTCTCTTGCCTATGGATTAATATAACCAAGTTTAGACTTTATCCTGTCCTTTTTTTAAATTTTATTTTAAATACTAAACACCCTGTGTAAAGTGTATGCTCAACAGTGGCTTGACAAGTCTGTTCCTGTTTGCTGAGGTCATAAGCTGCTTTGAAAACTGAGCCTCCTTGATTCAGTGGCTTAATTATGAAAATAGTTGACCAGGAGGTTTCATTTCCTGTCCCCTTCTGTAAAACAGAAGTTAATTACTAAACAACTTCATAGGAATATCACAGGCTGGCACTTGGTGCTTCTAGATCCTGGGACAGAAAGCAGAATTAGCAAGAAATGCAAATCATTAGGAAAAATTTCTAAAATACAAAGCCACAGAACTGCTGGAAAGAGACTTCACTACGTGTTGCACAAAATGTCTTTCCCTGAATTTCAGCAGGGAATTACAGACTTGGATCTCAGTTGACATATTCATCATTTTTTACTTAAAGTACCTAGAGTTTGTTTTCTCTGCCCCTACGTAGTTAAGCCATAATGACAACTTGGACAAATTATTGGATCTGCCTAAAATAGAATAGCTTTTGTCACGCTAAAAATGGCTGTTATGACACGGGACCAGTACTTCAGAATCTATTCATGGCTATGCCACATGCATCCTGTTTGACCAGTGGAAGTCGTTTGACCTCTCCACACCTCAGTCCTGAGGTCAGTGGAACAGCTTTGGAATTAAATTACATTGAGTTTTCAGTCTAAAATAGAAGAAAACAAACAAAAAAGTTGCAATTTTCCCCACTTCACTTGATGCAAAGTCTTCAGGGGGGCTCAAAGTTCCCTGGGCACCACACAAGTTAGGATCCAACTGAATTATACTGGCAGTTTTTGCCACATGTTTGGTATAACACTGCCTCTCCTCCCACATTTGGTCCTCATTCCCTTTAAATGTTATGGAAAAGTCCAAAGGAAGAGTTTATTCATTACCTATGTCAGTTAAAAGTTAACACAAATATTTGAGTAGTAGTCCCCAAATCTATTTGTTCAGTGTGATAAACAGTGTTCAGAGCCCCTGGCCAGCTAGATTGATTTCAGAGGTCACAGTAGTGAGTTCTGACTTACTAGGAAAATTGTGGTTTGCAGAGTTGGCTGTCTCAACAGTTCAGTTCATAGAGGGAATTTATTACACAAACTCTCCTTTTAATGTCTTTATGAATAATGTTGGAGAACAACTAGTTTCACAAAAACAAAGCCTCCTTGTCATACTGTGCATCAGCAAGTTTATCTGGGCATTGAATCCACTTGAGAGCCCTCAGAAATTTTTCTGGGAACTTCTGAGGTGACAAATTTTGAAATTATCTAGCTTAAAAAACAAAACATGAAATTCACAGGGTAGTTTATCTATAAATTTTAAAACTCAGAAGGCTGAGCACATTCATTAGAGGTACATACAAATTTGTATATATTTATATTTTATATATTTTTATTTTATATGTATATTATATATTATATATATTATGAAGACATAAGAAAGATTCTGAAACGCAGAAGGAATATTGATGAGATTACAAACTGTCATACACTCATATTTCTCCCTAAAAGAACAAAGGCAAGACAACTGCTCGCCTTTCCGTAGAAACATTCTTATAGCAGTAGTGCCTGATACACCTGTACTACAAAAATAAATCATAGTTATGCTACAATTTAAGCCTAAAGTTGACCCTGCAGACAAAGCTACCAGGCCACAAGCATTTTAAGGTACTACACACAAAGGCAGAATCAAAGGCTTGTGTGTGTTTTCTCTTTCACAGACACGTACACGAACAACTGTCTTTTGACTACTGTTTTAATGGTCATTAGACATATGGTAACCTAATTACTTCAGGAGCCATCATGAATTCAACAACTAGAATGGGTTGCAATAGATATGACAAGTGACTGGAAATCATTTCAAGCCACAATATAGATGTATTTGTTCTAGCAGACAAGAAAATAATGCAAATAACCGTCATTCTCCATTATGTCTCTCAGTGAAGCAGTGATGGAAATGTATATGCAATGTACTAGCTAGACATCTCCTAAAACTTAGGCCAAAACCAACTTTTTTTGAGCAAGGACAAACACGACACTGTTAGTGTCACACACCACTTCACCTTTGTAATTCGAGTCATTTGACCAGATAATAATAGTCTGGTAACATTTTACACAAAGTGAGAGTTACAGTGAGATTAAGAACCCCCTAGAGCACAGTTAATATTGGTAAAGCTGTGATTTCAGGCCAGCAGTTTTGCTGACACAGAAATGTTAACCAAAAAAAGGAAAATTCAACTTCATATCTAAATGAGGTTGCTGTAATAGGAAAAGTATCTACAGTAGGTCTGACCTTAATGTAACAAATCATCCAGACAACTGCTCCAATTAAGCAGTTTACCATTTCCATAGTCAGGTTACTGATAAATGTCTACAACCTGCTACTGCATATCATCAAAAGTGATTTATTTTCCTACTGATCCCAAGAACCAGGTCTTCTTTTCCCAAAGATGACAAAAAACCCCAGATGTCCTCAGTATACACACTGGGGAAGGGAAGGGCACCTGATAACCACATAGTTAGTGCCTGTTCCTGCCCTTATTCCTTTCTGTTAACACAGCTAAAAGTAAAAATATATTTTTTAATATTCCTTTTGAATATAAGGAGCTGCTGTAGCCACTGCAAGTCTATCATTTGACCTCAAACATACTAGATTAGAGTCAAGAAAATGACTGGTGATATCTGTGAACACTTAAAGTAGTCCCATTTTTGAAGAAAAAAATTCTCATATTCTTACAAGTAGGTAAAAATAGACATTTAGGTAAACAGTGCCACTTGATACTTAAAATATCATCTTATATTGTATGTGTCAGCTCTGCCAAAGTATTTACATAACCAGTCTCAACCCCTCAGTATTCATAACCCTTACTGAAACTAGGTTCAAGTGAGAAGTATCATCAGTCTGGTTTACAGACAGGAATTCTGAGAGTGGCCTACAGGAAATCTCCGATCAAACCAAGTGCTAAACCTGGAGTTCCTGCCCAGTGGTTTAACCACAGCCTTATCCTCCTTTCTTAAACTTAACACTGTCTCTTCACTCAGGATGAAGTGAAGAAACCACGGCTTCACCTCTGGGAGACCTTCCCTTTCCTGAAAGGAGGCTCTCCCCTGTGCCATCATGCCCATTGTGTTGGAGGGAGACAGCACTTACCTGGGCAGCTCTTACAGGTTCTGATCTGTTTCCTCTGCACTGAAGAGAAAATGAACCTGGATTTCCACTGTTTGCTGGTCACATACACTAATCTGTCTCTGCAGACCCAGGACATACCTCAGAGCTGTTAAGCACACCTCTCAGAGCCCAGCAGGTACACCATACATCATACTGGCTGTGTCCTCAGCATGTGAGATATGCACACTAATGGAGTACTGTTCCAGGGAGATATCATGTGTTTTCTGTTCCTCCACAAACACCAGCAGCATTTTCTTTGGCTATAAGCCACCATAATAACTACATTCCTAGAGTAATAGAGATATCTAGTTAAAAAAACTGTAAGTGCTTCAGTTTCACAGTGACTGGATTGATGAGGTAATGAATGCTTGCATTTCTAACTAATTATGGTTTTTAAAGGTTTTCATGCAAAAATTACTTGGAAATTTTATTTTGCAACTGTCTCACATATTTGTGATGAAAGATGATTTTTGACTAGCATTCATGTGCCATTACATGACCATGCAGCTCTGAGCATGTTTCTTGCGCAGCCATACTCCTTCAGCAAACACACACTTTACCACAACGGCCTCCTAACAGAAAGTGTCAAAGAGAGAGTAGAGAATAAAGAGTATGCAGATTATTTCAGATTATCAACTGTTGTCTCAGCAGATTGATTAAGGACATATATTGGACAACAGCCATCCTAAAGGTACTGCAGAGTAACAATAGATCATAACAGAAAAAATAAAATAACTCTCTCCAGCAAGATACAAAATATCTATCAAATAACAGATAAAAAATAGCTTACAGTTTGCTACACTTACAGTCCTTTCAACAAGAAGAGTTTAGAACTAACCCCAGAGAAAATTAACACTGCAACTTAGTCCTCTAATATGCCTTCTTATACCCTATTCTATTTCAGAAATATTAAACTTCCCTGTCATTTATAACAGTATGCTTGGTTACGTACTGTCCTCCAAATTGAGCTCTGTTCTCCTAGGTTTATTCTACTCCTTGTTAATACATATCAGCTGTTTCTTCTTGTATGAATGTAATATTGCTATGATTATATTACTGTTGACACCTACTCTTGCATGGATAAATCAGAACATGCAATTCCAAAATATTGCTAGTATGTATCTTATCATTGGAATGTTTTGGATAACAGACTTTATTATGTCCTCACCATTAATATACTAGAATCACTGTGTACAGTAGATCAAGGGTGTCTACTTCTGTATCAGTGTTATTCTAATATTTCTACTCATACAAAGCTAACTATTTCATTTACTTTAAGATCAAGTCTAAAATAAGCACTGTCTGTATTCCTACAAAACTGAAAAATTCATAATGTTAATATCAGGAGGACTGGATATTTATCCATCTCCCTAACATGACATTGGCAACACTCACTAGCATTCACTCCTCATTCCCTACAGGAATAGATGGTACCTATGATTAAAGTGTCAAATTAGGAGTTTGGAAATACTGGTTTTACAGGTTTCCCATATCAGCTTTGCAAATCGCTTCTCACTTGACTCTGCCAGATATAGCACAACCCCTCAGTTAATGTTGCTTGGGCTTCTTAAATGGGCAATGGTTCTTAATATTTTCAAAATATCTCATTAAAATGATGTGGGGCTGAGCTCATTAAAGAGGATCACTAGAAAGAAGGAATGGGAGTGTAGAAAGCGATATTACATTGATGATATAGGAGTTACTACACACCCCTTTTCCTCTGTCATCTAAAAGCCTTCAGAAGGGAATAAACCTTCAGTGCCAAGCTCACACTTGCTGAAAGAAGCAAGTATTACATGTTGGGAAAGTACCCAAAGGCCCCAGCTCTTGAGATCAAAGCCTCACTGGATTTAGGCACTATAAGCACATAATGAGAGACAATTCCTGCTTTGTTTATAAATAAACAAAATAAATAGACACAAGAAGAGTAGGAAAAGGAACAAAAGAAATATCTTGCCCAAAGCCAAACAGTAGATTCAAAGGTAGAGCTGGAGGTAGAATTCAGACCTTACTGAAAGAACAAAGACGGAAGTATCTTTTGTGGATACAGGGAAAAGATGCTGGTTCTTCATATTTATGCCTTGTGATTCTTGAAATATATCCTTCAAGAAGTATCAAAAAGGGACAAGAGAGCCTAGGTAGGGGAATAGAAATCGGAATATGTTGCAAATCTTTCGCTAGCTAATGTCCTGCCAAGAAGTGGAGACTTAGTGTGCTGGCCTTTGCAGTTAACTCTTGCAAACAAACCTGACTTGTAGCAATGGGCTTATTAGCTTCCCTTTGAGCCCAGTAATAAAACAGTATTGTATCTGCAGCAGGTCTGTTCAGTCTTATTTAAAGAACTCTAATGCAGTAAAATGGTGGGCCAGGTATAAGAACTGCTGCTGGCTTATTGCAGCTCTTTCTCTGGAAAAAAGCAGCCAGGGGCTGATACAGGGCTTTTTGCTCCTGTCTTCAGGTTCTCAAGCTCTGGAACATAATGAAGATAAAAAGAGTACAGAATTAGCTGAGATCCTCTGGAAGAACTGTATGTTTCTTTTGAGGACATATAACTTTTCTTTTAGTCTCAGGAGCCTCAAGAACACTGTAAAAATAGTGGCAAGTGCAGGAGAGTTCATCTCTGCATTATGGCATCTTCCCTCCTAAAACCAATGTGTCTTGGTCACTGCCCATCCCAGTCACAGCAGTCTCTTTCTTCTGGTAACAAGCCACAAGAAGCTGTTCCTTCCAGTGAACTCTCTTTTGCAAAGCCAGCAACAACAGAGCCCTGCAGTGTTGTGAAACTGTTAGCTTTTGACTGAATGAACACAAATCAAACCATTACCAGAAAAAATGAGTGCAAATTAGCCAGACAATCAGCCACCACAGTAAGAGAGACAGCTGAACTGCTGGCACATTCCACAAGACAAAATAAATAAATAAGCAAATAACAAGACCATTCAATAGACTACAATCCCCTGCAAACCTAGCTGCCACTTAGTGCTTGGAATAGCAGAGTTATTAATACAAAATTAACATCTAATAACAGATTACAAACTTCAAGTGTCTGTTAAGAAACAGAAGAAAATTCTTTGAGGCAACCAGCTTTATTAGGAAACAGATATAAATTTCCTCTTTAATCAATCTGTCAGAAATCAACATAAATCTAAGCATTTCAGATGCTGCTCATTAGGTTGTCAGCAGAGGAAGAAAATCTCAAAATTAAAAGAATGTATAAAGTATAGTACAGAGAAATTTATTATTTTCATTAACACTTTTCTTCTGCCCCCACCAGTGCAGTAAAATCTGTGATCAGATCCTGCCTAAGAATCCTTATACAGAGCTTCCCTGACTTATGATCCCTTTCCACAAAGGCAATTTGAGAATTCAAACCATTCTCCAGGCTCAAATAACTTCCACTGCACTACACTCAGAGATTTTAAGTGCAATAGAAGTAGACTCTAATGTCACTCATGGCACATATAGGGATTCCTCGGATTGAAGTAAACTTGGTAGGACCTCTATCCTGTCTAGCTGGCATAAGTGACTGATAATGTTTTAAACTTGGGCAGAAGCTGCAGTAACATTAAACAAAAGTAAATTGGATTATCAAAATATATGCATTTCCTAATTCAGCTGAAGCAGGACAATAATATGATGCTAGTGAAAGTAAGGTATCATAAGCAAGTTAATCCCAAAAGCAGTTTCTAGAAACCTGCTCTGACAAATTCCTTTACTCTGACATACCCTTACTCTCTTCTCCTTAGCTATGAATTAATAAACATTTAAAATTATTCAGTAATACAATTTCATTCGGCTAGAAAAAACAGTGGTTTGATGTGTTTTAATCCATAGACACAGGAACATAGACATAATTCATGTATACGTGTTGAGTAAGTCTAGAAAAACAGATCTGCAATATTGTCTGGCTTTGCAAGATCACATTTAGAAAGGCAACAGGTGACAATGACACTGTTATCACTAAGTCTGAATAGAAGGTGGAATCTCCCTGTCTCATTGTATGGTAGTATACAAGGCTTCACATCTTCTTGTCACTTCTAGGAAACAAGCCAATACACTTAATGAACTAGATCCGTGTCCTACCTTATTACACAATGGTGAGGGACAACACACACACTTTCCAGCTGAGATCATAGAAACCTTATTTAATTCTGCATGACTGTAATTCTTCAGAATTATTTTGTTAATCTGCTACTTAAGTTGAAATGATTTCCAGTTTCTAGAATCTGTTCAGATCAGAACTGATTTACTTTTTTCTAATACTGGGAATCTCTATAGCTATGGGAGACACACTATCCCTACCCAAATAAAAAACCTAAGAAAGAGCACACTACAAGGGATAGAGAGGGGAAAGAAATTTAAGTCAAGGTCACTTACCATTCTCTGACAGGATAAAACTCCTTGAAGTGTGTATAAACATATTCAGAATTCATTAAAAATAAAATTCACATATACTTTGATATCTTTTCTTGCTGCTGGGGTGATTCAAAATAATCTTTGAAATACATGAGTATCACAGTCTTTCTTCCAAGAAGCTCTTTTGGCCAGTATGTGCTACACCACCTTACAGCGTTTGCCTGCAAGTCGTGTTGTAGCTGTAGAGACACATTATTTAGAAGGGAGGGAGAAAAAGATTTTAAATATAAAAGAGACTGACCTACCTTTCTTAGTTCTTTGAAACAAAAGGCACCGTAAATCAGGGACGTGAGCTCTGTAGCAGAAGGAAGAATTAAATGATCTGCAGAGTTCAGAGTGACTTCAGTGTGATTCCAGCTGCTTCACTTGGCTACTGCCTTCCCTCTAATAAAGCTGCAGAATGATATAACGCCGTGTTTGTTTTCAGTGAGGAAGTTGTTTCCAACTTCCCTTGGTTTTCTAGACTCATTTTTGAAATATTGCCATTCTGTATAATGCCAGTATTTCACCAAAAATAAATGTTAGACATGTGAATGAATCATTTTGGTCAGTGTCCAAGCAAGCAACAGATGTGGTGACTGATGAATGGAAAGAGACCTTACAGTTGTGGGCTGCTTTTTGTTATGCAGAGAAGAGGCTGAACAGTATTTCTTTGTAAGCACTCTGGTTTATAGAAAATAACATTGAATGAGCTGAAAGATGCCTAAAAAGTCACACTGAAAGCATCATTTTGTAACTGCATGGCATGATACATTCATTTTGTATTTAGGATTGGTAGATTAATTTCTGTGTGTAAGACAGAAGTGAGCTCCTCAAAACACTGATTAGTGACTCTTTGTCAGACAATGTAACACTGGTCAGAAATTTGAACTGGATTTCAGAAGACTGGGCTTGATTCCCAATTCTGTAAAGAGCCTGCTGAATTTTTGTGGCCAAGTCTCATGATCTCCATGTAGTTCAGTTTCTCAGTCAGTAAAATGGGAATATTATTCCACCGGATTCAATTTACCATAGATTCACTCAACTCTGATAGTACCACACTCGTCATGCCATTTTAAATCAGCTGAGCATCTCTCAGTCTACCCTTACCAAAATCAAATCTTCTAGTAGGAGCAATAATCTAACAGTGGTACTCCCCTATCACTAATACAAAACATGTAAGATGTTCAACACTGATTGAATCTAGTCAACGCCAAATTTTCCAGATATTGAATCTATTGATTTCAGTGAAAATTAGAAAGAAAAAAACCAACCAAAAAAAAAAAAAATCCACAGAAGAGCGAAGGGCTTAGTGAGAGCAGTTAACCTGGGATTTCAGCATCTGGTTAGCAAAACTTTTATGGTTCACAGATTCTCTTAACACTAAGCAAAACCTCCTTCTAGCAAAACTAACCTGCTTCATTTTTCCTCCATGACAAGTCCTCCTGTTCTGCCAATATAACTTTAAACACTGATAGCTTGAACGTGAGTGTGAAAACCTCTAATTCTATGAAAGTATGATGGAGATTATGTTATAGTGAGGCACAGAGGCCCTGGACTATGAGAAAAGGATGGGGGACATGATTCCTGTGAATATATGACAGGAGATGAACAGAGGAGTTTGACAGAGGAAAGCACATGGAAAGAGGCAAGGACCTCACTTGTTTATTTTTGCATTTTAAAGATTTCCCATTTTCTCTAGGTAACTGATTGGTTAACCTGCAATCTTTTTTAACAGTAGTTCTCTTCTTTTGTAAATATTGGGATAGGGTAAATATAGGCACCACTTAACAGCAGATCTGCCGAGGTTTTTTTGCTTGTAATGGCACATGAGTCTGTATTCTTTAGGTACTTTGCCAAATCCTGTTATTGTAAGGCAGTTAATTCAAGGGTTTGCTCAGTACTCTTTCTGTAGGACAAAAGAGGAAATTACCAGGTAGATAAACCTCACACAATACATCAGAAAACAAAAGAAAAACAGCAAGAAAAGAAGAGTCACACATTTGCCAAATGCTCTTCATCTTCTTGGTGAAGGGGGCATTCTGGAGATTGCAAGTTTGGGGTAGTGAGAAACTGTCCTTAAGCTGCTGTTTCCTTCACCAAAAACTAAAGCAGGTTTGTGACTAACATATACTGGTGATGATAGCTCATGCTCATTAGGGAGGATTAAACCTCTCATGGCTATTTTCCTCATCTTTCCTTACCATTGTACCAAATATGAAATCCCAAATGCTAAGGGCCCAGAAAACATTTTGCAGAGGAAAGTTTTCGTAGGAAATGAGAAATTTTTTTTCAAGAATAGCAGATTACTGCATTTAAAATAATTTTTCTGCCTATCTGTCCTACCTACATTTGCTCCTTTTCCATTGAAAGGGACTTTTGCTCTGAAGAGCAATTACCCAATTTGCACGTATAACCAGCATATGTAACACACCTAGGAGGAAAAAAAGAAAAGAGAATAGACTTTTACAGACAAAACTGCAAAGAATCTGAAAGATTAATCTGAAAAGATTTTGTTCTCCTTGTTTTCGTTTAGAGCTAAATACACCATTTTAGTCACCTACAGTTTTGATTAACAACGGTGGGAATCTTAAATCCCTGAAGAACATAAGATTAAACCCTAAATCTTTCCTTGGTTTAGTTCCTTCTATGCACAGAAAAAAGTGAAAATGTGAGGCACAAATTACATGGCTTTTTAATACATAATCATAGAATAATCGTAGAATAAGATGGGTTGGAAAGGACCTCTGAGATCATCAAGTCCAACCCTTGATCCACCACTACTACAGTTACTAGATCATGGCACTAAGTGCCACATCCAGTCTAGATCCAGGCTGTAATGCAACCCATTAACCACTGACATAATTTATTTTTAGTGTTATCTTTTAATATATTTTTGTGAAAGTTAGATGCTTGGAAGAAAATAAGTGAAAAAAAATGTACCTTTTTTGCTTTCATATCTTCTTTTTCTATTTGGAAGTTGTATTTTATTTTGCCATGTCATTTGTGCTTTTTTTAACAGGGTAAGTTATCAAAGTCTTGGAATTTTGAGTCTACGTTAAGTATGGCACTATCCCAGAGCATACAGTGCATCTGGAACTTGCAAGGCAGAGAAATACTACTTTATACCTAATGGAAAAATAACAAAGGAGAGCACTTACATACACATAATAGATATGGGGTAGTCCAGCAGTGAATAAACTGGGTCTAGTTTTAAAAGCACTTCTGATTCTTTGGGGGCTTTTTAACCCTATAAAACAAAACGAAGGCAGAGGATATATGGGGGAAAAAATATACAGGGGAAAAACCTTCAGAAACACTTTACCAGTATTAACCAAAACACAAAGTAAAAAGCAATAAAACCCCCAAAAGTAGCTGTAATTTACCTGTATTACCAACAATTGCTTGATAGTTCTGATAATTATTCCCACTGCAAGGACCTTATCAAGTTGCCTATCTGTACTTGCGGATAATCTCAGCACTAAGGAACACCCCAGACTAAATTGAACATCCCAAACTAAGTTCAGTGTTCATTAATTCAATTAGTGGTCGTACCAACCATGAATTTGCAAATTAGGTTAAACAAATTATATTTAGTTTTCTTAAGGTTAATTTAAGGTGGATAACACAAGAAAGCAACTACTTACTGCTGTTTACAGTTCGGTCCTTTTTTTAGAAAAGCAGTTCTTCACTGTTCCTTTGTCCTCACTGTTTGAATACCTCACCGATTAAAATCCACTCTGGAAAGACCAAGTTTAATGACCTGACAATCAGGAAAAGGGTCATTTCCTCCTTTCCTGTGAAACTAATGGCTATTCATGCCTATCCTTTTGGTAAAGCTGTAATGTTTACTCATGGCTTAACTGCCCACTATATACCACAGTCAGCAACTATGACAAAATTCTCCAGCGACACATTTAAACAAACCACTGGCTCATCTAGGCAGGTTCACAGCCTCTTTCTATGCTGATATTAGAGATCTGAAAGATTTCATGTGTAATTCCTCGAAGAAATTCAGCAATTCTGCAGAAGGCAAAATCCTTCATCTATTACTTTAGTCAGGTCAAAACACAAGTATTTAAATGAATTGCTATACATGTACATATGTATGTATATACATACCAGTTCAAGCAGCAGCATTTCATGTAACTCCTGCAAAAACACAGTCAGCAGAGCATTGCATTATGTGAAATAATAATCATTAGACAATAATTTAATGTATTATATTTTTATTTTTATATTTTTTAATAAAGAATGACACTTGGAAGAAAATACTATTAGAAATAGGCTTCTCTTCCCCCCTCTCCCCGATTTTTCTTTTATATTTTCATTTTTTCTGATTTTCCACAAATAGGTAGGAATTATTTTCTACATAACTTTCAGACCACAGCTATTGAAATTCTATATTCATATGGCAATAAAATAAGAGATTATACCTGCCACTCAGATAACACTTGAAATCAACGGAATTTTCAGAGGGTGTCTTGACAATGAAACTTTTGATATGTCATTGAGTGCTTAATATTATAGCCATTGAATAGCTAAACAGCCAACTTGACAACAGTATTTTTCCATTTTAGCCAAAGTGCTGTCTCCTCCTGTATGAAGGAATGTCAGTGTTTGGAAAAATAATTTCAGAGAGATCTACAGAGATTAGAGAAACAAAAATAAAGCTAGGCAAATTATAGCTGTTTCACTACGTATTTCACAAAATATTTTCATATTTTTAGTACTGATACAGGGATTAACCAACTTGTACTTTTTCACCTCACACAAATTGCCAGGAACTAGAGAGTTACCTAGATGGGTCTGAGGAGTGCATCTTGCATTGAGTCAGGCGTCTCAAAATCTACCCAAAGCCTAGCCAGTCTAGGTTCAAAGAAACCCAAAACACAGAGATAAAGCTGAGCCACACCTCTTCAGGATTTTAGCTGCCTCCACCCACTCAGGATCCAAGCCACCAGCGTAACTGCCTACACCTGTTCTTACAACCAACACAGATCTTATTTTCCATTTAAAGTGTGAAGTTTGGAGTTATCCATCTTTTATGTAATAGGTGTTTGGATCAAAGGCCCAAATCCACAGTACAAATAGGATTACATTATGATTCTACATATTTTATCCACAAAAAGGTCCGGAAGGAGGACCTGGGAAACTACAGGCCTGTCAGCCTCACCTCAGTGCCTGGCAAGGTTATGGAGCAGATCATCCTAAAGATTATTTTACACAGGATGAACAAGGGATCAGATCCAGCCACATGGGTTTAGGAAGGGCAGATCCTGTCTGACCAACCTGATCTTCTTCTATGATCAGGTGACCTGCCCGGTGGATGAGGGGAAGGCTGTGGATGTGCCTATCTGGACTTCAGCAAAGCCTTTGACACTGTCTCCCACAGGATACTCCTGGAAAAGCTGGCAGCCCATGGCTTGGACAGGGGCACTCTGTGCTGGGTTAGGACCTGGCTGGAGGGCCGGGCCCAGAGAGTGCTGGTGAACGGGGCT
>VYXB01002301.1:1028752-1064906 GCA_013397135.1 Pachyramphus minor
CATTCCCTTCGCGGGGCGCGGCTCGCCGACCCGGAGCAGGAAGCGCAGGATGGCGTCCCTTGACCCCAGCGAGGCACCGAAGAGCTAGCGGGGAATGATGGAGGTGAGGCGGCATCGGGAAGCGGGGGACCGGGAGCAACCTCTGGAGCGTTGGGCTGTGCGCGCGCGGCCGCCTCAGGGTCCCGTCAGCGCTCGGNTAGAGGCTTTCGTGAGGCGTTTATCGAGGAGAAGTTTTGATTGGCTTTTTATCCTTTTTATTTTACCTGTTGCAGTGCAAGAGTGATGCTGTCCGGAGAGTTTATCTGATGCCTTTGATACTCAGATACTATCACAACTACTGCTTTTGGTTTTGGTTTGTTTTTGTTTGCTTGTTTGATTTGGGGTTTGGTTTGTTGTTTGTTTGGTTTTTTAATGTATACATTTCATGCCTTTTGGTTGCCTCTTTGTGGATTTTTCTTGTTAAATGTGATTATCTGAGGTTTTTCATTCTTTAGCTGCTGTATGCAGTGTAATTCAAGAAAACCAGAATGAAGCATTGATGTTGGAGACAGCTGCTAAAGTAACCTGGATAGGAATTTACCAAATCAAACAGTTCTGTGTCGATCCAGCTATTTCTGCATTTGTTAAAATTTATAGGATTTTTTTTTTTTGTGATGAAATGGTTAAGCTAAATCTCTAACAAATATAATTTCCTTTTTTAATCTGACAGCTTATTATATTTATAGTGGAAAGTATCTCAACTAATGTAGAAATTTGTAGTCTTTGCCTGGACATCTGAAAAAATCATTTGTGGATTTATAGCTGTAGTTTCTGTTTTGAAAAAGTAAGGATTACAGTTAGGCTGTCCAGATTTTGGCAAATTAAATAAGGCAACTACGTAACAGATTTCCTTCACATTACTATCTCGCAGTTTGAACTTGACTTCAGATGGTAAGCAAGCTGTGTATAGATTTCAGACTTATTTCTCTGTCCTATACATTAGTGTTCTTCAAAAACACTGCTATAAGGAGAAGTTTTCTTCTATTGGCAGCTTTGTACAAGAGGGGAATATCCCTGAGAGATCTTCCTCTGATGTTTTTCTGTCAGCTACTAAACAATAGCTGGGCATTTACAACTTCTACCTAGCACAATCCCCCTCCAGGTGAGAAAATCCGGTCCATTGAATCTCCTTGAACTGTAAAAAGATGACAAGGAGATCCAGACTGGAGTAGTTTAGTATAGTTATTTTCATAGCCCTGTCCTGTTTAAAGTTACTTTGCTCCTAACTCAGTTTAAATGTGCATTGTACTAGCAGCTGAGTGAACTTGCAGCTCAGTAGCATACTGCCATTGAAATTAGTCCTTGCAATAAGGGAGTAACAAACTGCCTTAGTTATCCTCCAGCACACTGCAGTTCCCACTGCCTGGCGTCTGAGATGAAATCAGACATTTGTATATCAAGGTGCTTTAATCCCCTTTTGGGGCAGCGGAAGGAGATGAGTGGTTGTGGAGCTGCTGCTGACTGTGGAACCGCTGTCTGACTGCCCTGTCTGTGCCTTCTCTGTGCTTCCTGTGCTCTTGCCACACTTTTAGCTTTGTCATAAGATTATGTGAGTACAGTAAGACTTAAAAAATCCATAAATTGACCTCAAGCACATAGAACAAGTTATTTTACATAAAGCATCATTTATGAAAGATAATCTTCTATGTTTTTCCTTTACTTTCTTTTGGATCCTGGCTGTGTATAGGATGCATAACAGGATGGCTGAGATAAGTTGTTCTATCAAGAAAGCTTTTCTCAGTTGCCTGATGAGAAGGCTTATAAGAACAGTTGGGGTTTCTTGCTTATTTGGTTTTTTAATATTTTTACATAAATTGATACACTGTGGGAAGGAGAATGAGCCCGATGCTTCAGTTGTGTGGATTGTTTTGTGGTTTTGCGGGGGGATGTGTTTAATGTTGAGCTACTGTGATACTCCTTCTGACCATAACTGCTATAACAGCCTAGGTATTTTATAATGAGCAATTCATAGTCTGGGAAAGAACAAAACAAGTTTAAAGAAAACAAGTAACAAACCACACATCTGTCAAGCTTGATGGTGTGTAGCCTCATATGGGAGCAACTTTTCTGCATATATGAGAACAAGAAACGAGAAGGGAAGGAATGAGTCTTGTGAAGACAGTTTATAAAAGATAACAAATAAAAGTGGTTGATTTGAAACTTTGTTATCCCATAATTACAGAAATGGTAAGCAAAGAGCAGATTCTGGATTTGCTAAGTCCTGAGTTTTGAAGCAGAATATGGTGATGCTGGTGACAGTGATTGTGCAAGTTATTGTAGCCTTTCTGTTTTCCTGTCTGTAACGCTCTGTAATGCTAATGATAATACTTCATTGAGTATATAATGATTAAATTATAAAGTGGTTTGAACATGCACTGTACTATCATATTATGCACTATCTAACTAGTTCATGTAACATAAGCAAAATAAGACATTGCTTTTCTGAGCTGCTTCATGAATGATGTACAAAATAGATTCATTGCAGTTTGGTTAATATTAAAGAATTTGTTTTCTGTTATTGTAGCAGTATACTTTATTTCACAAGTGCTAGCATCCAAAATGACAATAATGTTTAATACATGGGGGCTATGAGGAAGAAAGAAGGAATTAAGTTATTCCAGAAGGAGTGGTTAACACTTCTGTAGGAAGGACTGTCAAAACAACTTCCATATTAAAAAGAAGAATGTACTGCAGACTTCAGAAAGATTTGTCTGTTTTATCAAGCGACATGTTTGCAAAGTGGTACAGCATTATTAACTCTGTTTTGAAAGGCTCTTTAACTTCCTTGTTGCCAGATGGGATGAAAAAAAAAGTATCCTGCACAGCAAATGGCCTCCTGTTCAACATCGACTGTTTGCTAGTTTGGATTCAGCTTTGGTGGATGAAGAAGGCTGGTGGGTCTAAGGTACGTAGATTTTGTGCTTGCATTCCATAATGTAGAGGGACTGTGTGACCCTCAGAAGCCCTTTGAGTTTGGATGCCCTAAAGCATGTAACCACATGTTGCTGCGGTCATATTATTATATTATTTTTAATTAAAAATTGTGAGTTTCAAAGTTGAGTTGCAGGTCTTTCGATCAATAAGGATTGCTTTTCCAACCTGGATGATTGGTTTGTGTGGTGTAGGTCTTATATGGGTATTATTAGCATATATCTCTTAACTGTAAAGGCATTTTAGGAAATTAACTTGATAAGGTTATTGCTTAATAACCTATCAGAGTCTGGGCTGTGTTCATAAGTATAGTATTTGACTTCATTAATTAGATCAGAAGTTAGGCCTTTCTAGCAAAGTTAGCATTGCAAAACCTAGCAGTGCTAACATTTTTAGATGTAATATTAATTATTATTATAACTTAGGGTTTTTTTGTTTGTTGCTTACAGATGTTTGACAGAATCAGACGATCTGATGAAGCTTCTGCTTCTTCAGCACAGGGTAAGAAGTTCAAAGTAGATGTTTTTGTCACAGTTTACTATTTAAAAAAAAACCAAAACAACTATCACTATAAGCATTAGTTCACCTTGTGTTGCATAACTTGATTTTCTAAATTCCATTTCGAAACTTGGATGGAAGGAGTGACTCCTGAATCATCCAAAGAGGTTCCATGTAGCTGGAATTGTCTTGTCCTGTTATAAGCTGTTTAAGACATGTTACATTTTATCTCAGCAATCACAGATGTAGCAATACCAATGTAGCTTGCCTAGTTTTTAACCCAGACAAATCAGTAGAAAAATTCACACCCATCTCAGCCATGAAAGAGTAAAGCTTATTTTATGAAGCTATTAGATGAACTTTGAGAACAAAAGGATTCTTGAACTTACTAAACTTTTTATCTTCCTTTAAAATAGGAAGATAAAATTGACAAATACAGTGTAAGAGAAGTAGCTAGTTGCAAATGACCTGTCTGGATCTCTTTGATACTCTCTTGCTTTTTGTGTTTTGTTTTGTGTGTATGTGTGGTTATTTTATTTTTTGGTTGTTTTGTTTTTGTTTTTCTGCAGGAATCCAAAGACATGGTGCTGAAGGCTCTCTACGGCAGGACAGCAGTAGCAGGTAAGTTAGGTGATGATCTAACTGATATCTAGCTTACTGCTTACCAAGGTAAAGTGGGAAGAATCTGCTTTTCAGCTTTATCTGTTATCTTGTATAAAAGATGACAGGCACAATAAGAGTAATGGAGGTCCTCGGTGTCTTATACCAAACATTATTAAAAATTGTGGGGAAGGTACACTGTAGTACCCAAAACTAATGTGTGAGTGTCAGGCACCTCTGGTACTTCTTTTTCCCAAAATACTAAAAAAACAGAAGAATGAAAGGATGACACTACCTTTTCCCATAGAGGCAGTTCTCTTCAGATTTCAGCCCACTGTGCCTTCAAGCTGTTATTCTTTGTTCTGCATTTAAGAAAAAATTGCTCCAGTGAAATTTGCTTGGGAATACCTTAAAATACATAGTCCTACTTGTCATTGTGATTCTGAAATAGAAACATCTTGCAAGTTTGTTCCATCGCTGTGGTAAGACAGATATTTAGAATTTCCATGTTAAAGACATGAATTAAATAACCCAGCATATCTTGTTAATATCCTTTTAGTTCACACGCAAGAGGACAAGAACATGCTTGGCCTGGAGTATCCACTGTGCAAAATAGACAAGGGTACTGCAACTGTTGCCATGTACACTACAGTAATCTGGAACAGGTGAGATGGCTTCTGCACAGTTCAGCAACAGATAGCAAGGAGTACCAAAAGGCAATATCAGCTCTACACTAAACAACCAAGACTGAGTGAAAAATAAGCAATTTGAATTGCAAAATGTGTGCAATGAGAAAGATTCCCTTCTTGTCTGTTACCTGTTAAAAAGATGCTGGTGAAGTGACATGGCTGCAGCAGTCTTCTTTTCCGAAATGGCACACTGCTGTGCATTGCATCCAGTAAATTTATTTCTGTGTCTTTAATCTTGAGTTCTGTATATATTGTAAATTATTAAGGTTATAGTAATATGTTTGATATCAAGGCTGGAGACATTTGATCAACTGTTTTCTTTAGCTCTGTCAGTCTCCTGTCTTTTAGACTTTTAAATGAGAAAGTAGAAGCCTATTTAATCTTCTACACTTACGAAAATCCTTGTTAATTAGCGTGAATTATAGGATATTTACTCATATGAAGTTCAAGAATATTTTAAGAATATTTATAGAAACATTTTATGTATTTGTTCTAGTTAAGAAACCTGTGAGCAGCTGTGAGATTTGTGAGAGCATTTGTACTAGTTACAAGAGATTCGTCAGCACCTATCAGAACCAGTAACTTAAGGTCCAACTCAGAAAGATATTTCAGTACATATTAGTGTTATTTGAGATTCCCTAAGAATGCTTAAAAATCTCAGTTAATCAAGGCCGTAAAGTAGAAAAGGCAGAAAATTTTTTTCTTTTTACTTAAATATTTTCATAGCAAAGGTTTAACCTGGGAAGTAATTTTTAAGAATAGGCCAGTGTGTTTACAGTAGTATTAGACTAATCATCTATTTTATCTTTCACCAGCATATTTTCAGCTCCCAGCACAGACATTTTACCACATACTGTAGGAATCGTACAGGTACCAGTAGCTTGATGGAGCGTTTCCTGCAAGATGTTTTACAGCATCATCCCCACAGATACCATGACAACAGGTATAATACAGATGGCTTTTTTTTTTAGTGTGTGTTGTTAGAATGCATGTATTACGAATTCCTGTTTCTCTTATACTGCTGAGCAGTAATTTTTGCGCATTTGATGTGGAACTTTTTCAATGAAGACAATTTAGAAAAAAGTGTATTTAGATAAATGTCATGCAAGTCTATTGCTTTTGTGTTGCCTCTTCACTTTTAAACTTTTTCACTACTTAAGGATTTGAGACAACACCACTGATAGCATTTAAATGTGAAAAGCTAAAAAAAAGGTGCAATATATGGGTCAGCAGGTGTAGTGTCAGACTGTACAATCTCACGTGCATTTACAAATTCTTATAATTTGAGCTTTATATATTTTATTATACATAGTGTCATTCTGGGCTTAATATATATCTTTAGCAGTGTATTTTATGGTATGTTTTGAAGGGATTCATTATTTTTGTTTGTTGTTTGTGGATAACTTCAGGTAAATATTTACATGTTTACTTTATCATCCTTGCAGTTCACATGTTAAGTTAATACTGGAATTACATTAGTTGGCCAATTAATTAATGCTTAAAATGTGAGAAGTGCTCTCTTTTTATTTATCATGTACATGTTTTAAGAGTGATAAGAGGGTCAATGTGTTAAGTTTTTCTCTGTACATGAAGGAAAATAAATGTCATTCTTCATTTGTTATGTTTTACAAAGCAGACAAAAATCCCGGTTTGATACCAGCACAGTAATCTTAATATACAACTCTGAAAAACAAGTAGAAAGGTATTTTGTCTGCATGTAGTCACATTGATATTATCAGGGATGTGACAAAATAAGTTAATATGCATGTCTATGCCAAATTAGCCCAGGGCATATACACATCACTACAAATAAATAAATTAATCCTTCCATCTTCAATAAATAAATTCAAACCCACTCTCTTAAAAACATCGCCAATTTTTTGCCATGGAGAAAATATAAGATTCACTTTAAGGAAACATCCAAATGAAAAAAGTCCTCTCTTGAGGTGTCACTAATACAAGGTTATTCCTTTGGTGAATGAAACCTACTAACTAGGAAAAACAAGCTACCTTTGTTCCTCTAAGTTGTTGGAAGAAGGAATGGAATGAGAAAAATTATGTACAAAATCTAGATGAAGTTGGAGGAAGAAGAGGGAAGAGTAATCCCAAATCTAGACAGAGTTTGGAGGAAGAAAAGCAAAGATGGAAAAGCGAGCGTGAATAGATTTATGTTGTGGTCCTGCTCTGAAAAAAAGTCATGATCTTAACTGATATCTGAGGTAAGAATTGGATTCTCTTCTTTCACATTAAAACTCTTGGATTAATACACAGTTTCCACTCAGTTCTTTAAATACCTGTTTTTACTATTTAGCTGAATTCACACAGGGAGTCTTTAGAGTGTAATTTTAAAAGATTATGGAAATATTTCTGAGTCTTGATTTGTCCTGCAGAACTAGTATACCTAGTAATTATGTGGAAAAAGGAGAAATTCATCAGAGCTTTGCCTTATACTGAATTTCAAAGGATGTTGTTGTCCTGCCCCTCCCCCAGTAAAAAAACCAAATCAAACCAAAACCAGATACACACAAACCTCCAAATCATTCCTTCTTCCAAACTCTTGGTGTATAAGTTTTTTACATAAAGAAATAATACTGAGCATTTAAGAGAGTAAATCTTCACTCTGCTTCTGGGGGTAATTTGTAGCAAAACTGTCAGAAGTACCTAACTGTATAAAAGTGTAGTTCTGTTTCCTCCACCCCAGAGACATTTGCTTATAAGTAATTTTTGAAAAGTGGATGTAGGTTGTTAACTGAGCTAGAAACCTATAAATTTGTTATATTTTATTTATATCAAAATCCATTTAGTCCTGTATTGAGTCTTTCAGGAGTGTCCAGATGCCAGGTGTTTCACGCAAAGATGTAAGAACTTTTAAGTGAGAAAGTTAAAGGATTATTTTTACTGCCTTTGGCCTTTCCCTTAGGTCCTGTGTCAAGAGCTTAGGTGCCCAAGAATTCATGCACCAGTAGGGCACAGCAGTTCAGTTGAAGGGCATTGTTTGATCATCTAATGCGTTTGATTACTTTGCACTCATATAGTAATAGAAATAATCCTCTTTTTTAATGTTTCGTTATACAAAGTTTCTCTTGCTCAATCAGTCCTATAACCCTGAGCTCCATGTACTCAGAGTTATATAACTAAAGAAATTACTGTGTAATAAAACTTATCATGATACTTCTGTTAGCTCATGTCTGTCATGTATTAAAATAAGCATCCATTTGTCTCACAAGGTCTTGTTAAAACTTTCAAATGAAACATAATATTCTCTTCTTCAATTATATCTACTTATTTTTAAAATTATTTTAATTGGATTTGCCCAGCTGCTACATAGTGAAGCCTTGTGGGTTCCTGTATTGCATAAGAGAAATAGTCCTTATCTGTCAGTTGTCTTAATTCTACAAGACACAAACCCTTGTATTTGAGTCAGTCCTAAAGACAGAACTGCCAGTTACAGAATATGTAAAAATCTCTTGTCACAGTGGGGCTGAAAAATCATAACTTGGCTTCTTGTAGAAGTGAGTCAGAAGCTGTGGTATGTCTGTGAGAAACAGTAAGCATCGAATTCCTTGGCAACATGTGCAGCGTTCCTATCAGGCAGCCACCTTTTGTAGGGAAAAGGGCATTTATATGCCTCAATAGTGGTTTTATACTGTGTTGTATTATTATGTTCCATTTCTCTACAAAAGAATTTTTTCAATTTCTCAATTTTAATTAATGATATTATGACCAGTGAAATAACCTCTTTTTAATCTACAACTTCAAATAAAGGAAATACCTTTACATTGTCTTCTTTTGCTGTATTTATAAAATTATCATAATCTATGTTTGGCCATTCTTAATTGATGGTGGCATGAAGAGGGTAACAGACTAATGCCCAAATTAGCTTTGTGGAACATTCTTCCTTCCCTCTCCATAATTTTTTAAAATTCACTATCTCTGCTAATGGAGCAGAGCTGGTAATTTGAGTTTGTTCATTAGAAGTGATGCACTCTAGGTAATTACTCTTAAACCCGCCCCCCCCCCCTATTGTTTGAAAAATCTCAAGTATATTTCCAGTATTTATATAGGCTGAATTTTTTTTTTTTTCCCCTCCCCTTTAGACCAACATATGATGACATGCCACTCCCCGTCACTCTGGAGTCTCCTAGGATTTCTTGCCTGTCCCCGGCAGAGGTGCAGGAAAAGAGGAACAGTGATAAACAGCAGATTTCCAGCAAAGACAAGGAGTCCATTGGTGAAATACAATCTTCTGCTCCATGCCTGTCTCATGAGGGCACAAAGAAAACTTTTGTAACACAAGCAGTGTTTCAAAAACTAGAAAAAGGCCAGGAACATGTTCCAGGAATATCTCAGCAGCCTACTGGCATCTGTAGCAATAAGAAATGGGTTACTCTGAAAAATGCAAATCATAGCCATGAAGGTCAGTTTACAGCTGTGAGCCCTGTACCTCAGCAGTTTTCCATCAGTCCTATAATCCGCAGTTCTTCTGTTAATCCTAAAACAGGAAAAAATATTAGGGATTTGGCAGCATCAAATCTGTTTCTCCATAGTGGATGTGATGAAAGGGCAATGAAGGCCTGCAACAGTGATGTGTTACTGAACCCATGCTTGAATCCTGCTCCAGCACTGGCTCACCCAAAACGCCCTTCAGTTTCTTCATGCAGCCACAGCAATTCTTTATTTATTACCTCAGGTCAATCTCTCTCAAAGCGAGATAGTTTACGAACTCAGGATGAAACTTTGGTGTCTGATCTCCATCTCAGGGATACTGTGGGTATCAGCAGCTCCCTAGATCTTGGGACATCCCCACAATTAGCAAGATGCAAAAACATGAAGACAAACAGAGGTGATGGAAGTTCAGTGGATGAAACTATTGAAAATGTAATTTTGAAATACTGCCATGAAACTACATCTGAAGAAATTTATATCAAAGAAGAGAATAATCCCTGTTTAACTTTTTCATCACTTCTGGACCATACTAGTTTAGAGGGCTCTGAAATGAGTTTTGACTGTGATGCACCAATGCAGGCAGGAACAGACTTACCCAAGGCAGCTATAAAAGATATAGAATTCCTAAAAGAGGTCCAAGTAAGTTTGCAAGATAAAGACTACGGAACACAGCTTTGCTCTGTTTTAAAAACTGAGTCAGTAGAGAAAACAGAAGCAGTGAAACAGGACGTCATAGTTCATACTGAAGAACCAGTTCTTCCAGCTCTGCCTCATGTGCCTCCTTCTTTTGTGGGAAAGACTTGGTCTCAAATAATGTATGAAGATGATATAAAGATTCAAGAACTTGTGCGTGATTTTAGGGAGGGTCGTTTTCGCTGCTACTTTGACAGTGAATCATCAGCCAACTGTACAGGCAAGAGAATGAAGAAAAAAAAGCAGAAGGATGAAAAAAGGATCAATGTTATTGAGGGTAACAGAACAGAAAGTGCATCAGTTAAAGCATTGCCAGAATTTAATGATGCTTTAAATGGTGTCTCTGATTTTGATAACCCGTCTTTAGCCTCAGATACACTATGCAACCCACAAATACTTAACATACCTAGGAAAAGGACGTGGCGCCTGGCTTCAAGATGCCAGGTGGTTAAAGTCAGCCATGGCACCCAAACAAGTCTATTGAACTATCCTGTAGCAAAAAGGAAAATGTCTAGAAGAGAATCTGATCCAGCTGATCAGAAAGCAAGCATCGCGTGGTTGGAGAATGAAAAAACTCCAAACATGAAAACTAGACTATGTGCCCTTAAACTTCCGGAGTCCTACAGCAAGATTATGAGTCCTGTACAGCCCAAGACAGTGGTGTATGTACTCTCATGCCCAGAGGTAAAACAGTGTAAAGGTAAACCTGTAGATACTTCCAAAATGAGGAAAAATCGAAACTCCGCAGATAGCAAGGACTCTGTAAGGTATAAATACAAACAGTGTTCTTTCAAGTATTATGACCCACTGACAAATCGAATTCTGAAAACGCCTCCAAAGAGTACTGTTGGAGAAAAGGCCAGAAAGCCCTCCCATGTTCGACAGCTTTTCAGAAGTCTCAGCTTTGATGCAAACAGGAGAAAACTAGCGGATGCACAGAGAGAAAGCACGCCATCAAAGTCACTCAATTGGTCAGACTACTACAGTTCATCTTCAGCATCTTTCCTGACAGATCCAGATAAAGGGAATGATGCAGCCTCAAGTCAAAAGGCAGATGGATCTTCTGTTTCCACAGAAAGAACAGATTGTCTTGTGTCTAGTCACTCTGAGAACTCTTTTAAACACTTGATCATTTCACCTTTGAACTCTGTGGTAGAAGGAGATTGTAGATTAATTCCATTTAATAGAATCACCAAAACTCCTCTGACCTCCATCAGGAGTGAGTGGTTAGAGAGGGAGAATCCAAAGGCAATATGGAAGAGAAAAGAAGGCACTAGTAAAGAACCAGTTTTTTCCAAAAAGGCTTCAGGATCTGTCACGTGTACTGTTGGGAGGAGAGGAAATAGAGTAACTGCAGGCAAACAAACTTCCAGAACTAAAAAACAGCAAAAAGAGGGGTTGAGAAGACAACTTCATCCTCGTGCCCAGAAATCTTCTTTCTCCATCCATAGGTGCCAGACAAGAAAAACTACAGTGGGAAAGCACCCTAAGAAAGAAAAGCCTGATGCTAAAAAATTAAAGGTGAGGAGTAAACCAAAAAGGGCTTTTCTGAGCTCAACAATTGTAACAGGGATTCCTGAAAAGAGGCAGAAAGTCACATCAGAATCTTGTCCCAAGAAACCAGAGCAAGCTTCCTCCAAAGTCAGGAACTGGGAAGTAAGTAGAGATCGGGGTCATCCTAGCACTGTGAACCGACCCTCTCGAAGAACAACTGCTGTGCCGTTACTTCGAAACTGTCTTGTTCTGCCAGGTGAGAGCTAGCTACCAAAAGAACTTTTTTTTCTTCTTTTTTTATAGCCAGCACCTGGAAAAAAGAAGGGGGAAAAAAGGAGGTCGTGAACAACACAGTTGAAGTGCTAGAGCTCCAGAAAGTGCAAAGCCAGTCTAATGTGAAACAAATACAACTGTAAACTCGGCTCTTGTTCCTGGAATATGGGGACATAATGCATTGCGCTGTTCAACTGTGTAAAGCTGCAGAAGTTGTAGATTTGAGTTAAAAGCACTTAGAATCCTATGTACCAGACTTCACCTGTACATCAGCAAAATGACCTTGAATAGTATCATATTGGTTTTATGGTATTATCAGTGCGTGACAGTGCACTATAATAAGGTAATTTAGAAGCTGTGTTAATTAATTGTACCTAATTTAATTTCTTCACATAATTCTAAAGTGGAAAAAAAAGACTCAGTTGTTACGCTAGAAATTAAATGAAGATAGATCAATTTGGGCTGAATTCTGTGTATGTGTTTTATGTTTGTGTATATGCACACCTTCTTCAACACATAATATATACTTGCCTGTGGAATGGCATTAAAATGAATACAGTATGATACAATTCAGATCCATTCAGTGCTTTCTTGAAATGAAATGTAATTTTACACATTTTTAATTGACTTTTTTCCTGAAACCACGTCCAAAGCAGTTGTTGTAGACAAAAAGTCACTGTGGGCTCTCATCAAGCAATAATGGACCATGTTGGTAGGGAAAATGTCTCTCTGGGGGACTGTTCCAATGGTGGTGGCTAAAGTGAAGTTTCAAATTCCAAAAGAAATAGAGGCCTAGGTTTGGGGTTTTTTTGTTTGTTTTTAGTAGCTTATTGATAAAGTTTATAGGTGAATTTGACATTCCTTAGTGAGGGGGATGGAAAAGTAATAATGCAAACAAATAGCTATGGGTTGTTCTGGAACGTCAGCCTTAAGTTAAGGGTTTTGTGGTTTTTTGACTTCAGTTGGGTGTACTATTGGTTAAATTTTTATGGACTTGAGTTGAAACTTTCAGTAAAATATTTAAATAAACCTAAAGTAGCATCCATGTAAATGTATTAAGGTTTGAATACTTTTAAAAAAATATTTAGATGAATTAAAATTATATTCCATAGAGATTGATGCTTGGCCACTGATTCTCCAACCAGTATGGTTTTATGGCAAAACAATCCCCATGGTATTTTGGCTTAGTTTTTTTCTTTTTTAGTTGTTATGATGACAGCTGATTTAATGTGTTTAGGAGCCATAATCCCCAGTCTTGCGGGTGTCTCTTTGCTCTAAAACCTAAGATTAATTGTTCATTTGTGGTAACTTAAGCACATAATTAAACATCATCATAATCAGCACTTTAGTTTTTAAATCTTCGGTTTGGTATATTATATAATCTATTTTACTTTAGAGGTCTTTGTATATTCTATGTAGTGATACAATACGTTTTTCACAACATGGGAAAAACATGGAAAAGCTCAGACTGCTGTTTCTGCCAGTGAACATAGTGTATGTGTGTTTTCCCCTCAGAAAACAAAGCTATTCTTGATTAATTTTCTGAAGTGTCAAGGGTCGCTGATTTGGACTGAGATAAAGGTGGACTTGGAAATTATTTATTTTAATATACAGTATGTGAAGGGAATGTTAAAGCTGTCATCATAAACCATATGTTCAAAGAATATTTTTGGGATCTTTCTAGTGTATATGCATATTTCCCAAGATATATAGAAGATGTGGATGTGTCAGCTGGAAAGTTCCTTTACAAGTCCAATATGGTCTGACATTTATTTGTTTTGGTTTAATTTATTTTATTTTTTTAGATAAAAGTTTATTTCTATGGATGAATTTTCCTATGGTTGTCAGTAGACACAGAATCTTATGACTGTATTGTAAGTCACTGGAAAATGAAGAGTTATAATGAAAGTTCTTATAGCCCTCTTAACTAATTGTGCCTGTATAATTTAATATTTTGTCTAATATAAAACTGATGTTTTTAAAGCAAAGTTTTAAAGGAATGGTTTTTATAGAGAGGCTAATTTTTAGATAAAGCAGAAGAAGATTTTTAAATAAAGTTTGTTTTAAAGCAAAGCTTTAAGTCTATAGATAAGTCCCATTCTAACATATTTTTATGATACATGGATGTTTTCCTATCCAGTTTCTTCTATCTTCTTTTTCACAGTATTTTACACGTGAAGAGAATGAATTGTTTTGTGTGTGAATAAGTTTTAGTGCACATTGTACTTTAAGATCACTAGTGCATATTTGTTTAGAGTCAAAATACTGTTCTCCATACTCATTCATTGTAAGTTTGTCTTACTCCAGTACACAACTTTTCCTTGAAATCTTGAGTAATAAAAATGTCTTGAGATCTATAAAATGACTAATATTTTTAGACTGTAATGCCTTTTTTTGTTTTGTTTTTAATAATGGACCCCCTTGTCAGGGTGTTTTTTTTAGAATAAAGTGTATTATATTTAAATAAAACTGTAAGTAGCTATATATTTTCCTTTAAAAAAAAAGAAAAATGAAAAAAAGCATGAAATGTTACAATTTATTAGAAGGACAAGATTTGGGATTCAAGTCGGGAAACATTTCTGTGGTTGACAGTGTCAAAATAAGGTTTCCTGTAGGTTTGGATGTTATTCTGTGTCTCACTTCTGAGTGTTCAGAAATCTCTTCTGTGCATGCTCAATGACTGCTAGAAAAAAAGAGGAGAGACAGTGATAGGAGAAGTAATACAGAAACTGCTTTGAAAAGAGAATTGATGAGCATATGTGCAAAACAAAATATTTCAGAGCCAATATCATGTGCAACAAGGAGAAAAGGGAAGTTTTCTGGGGTCTTGAAGAATAGACAAGCACTTTCCTATCAGCTAAATCATATTTTGCTGCCCTTTTTTAATACCATGTTGTTTCAGTAGCAGTGTGAATCTTCAAAACATAATCGTGAAGTCTACACAAATGGCAAACTTGAGAGCTGAAATACTTTCTGAAATTGATGGGAGTGTTTTGTTGGTTTGGGGTGAGATTTTTTTGTTTTGATTCTTGTTTGGTTGGTTTTTCTTGGTTTTTTTAATGTTAGTGGACAAAGATGTTTTGTCGGTATGTTTGCATGTGTTAATATAGAGAAGCAAGAAAAGATAACTGGATTAATGAGGAATAAAGTCATGCTTTCTGATTCTAATTGACAGCAGTTAGAAGCAGAATATTTTACAATAGATGAGAAAAATGTTAATTTCTTCTTCAGTGCATGTACAATTTTGACCTTCTGCAAGTTCATAGCTTTTTTTGTTTTTAATGCATTTCATATTTTTAAAAAATTCTCTCCCCACACAAAGTACTTATTCAGCCTTTTAAAACAAACTTATTCTAAGCAGCTAGATTTTCATTATTTACTGGTATTATGAACCATGAGTGTGAGCCAGAGTCATACGGTGCTAGGTGCTAATGAAACACAGAATAGCAAGCCCCCAAAAGTCTAAATGTCTGACACTTGCACCGAGCAGTTCTTCAGTTAATTTTCCGATAGGATTTTTTGCTTTCTTGTTCTTTCTGACAAGTTTGCATCCAATGTTCTTGTAATTGTATTATGAAAGTACTGCTCTGTGGGACTTGGATAAAATGAGGCATTTCTGTTTATAATGAGAGTATAACTTAACCTGAAGTTGTGTTTAAGTTTCATGCAAAATTTGTGCCCAAATGAGAATGTGTGTTTTTGTGGTTTTCGTGTTCTCGTTGTTAGTAATGTATTTTGCAATACTTTTGCTTGGTGCTGTAATTTGTTATCTGCTTCTCTATCCCTACTGTCTGTGGTCATTTGACACACTGTGAATTTGTAAGGATACAGCGATATTACAAACTTGTCCGGTGCTATTGCTGGATGTTCTTTCTTTGTATCTTCTGCTCATTTAATTTCAGATTTGTTGTTTTCATTTTTTTTCTCAGTCATGTATTTGGATTTTTTAATATTGTAAAGAGCTAAATTACAGGACAGTATATTCTCTTTGTAAGTAAATCAGTGACAGGTAAACATAAGAGGATGGTGTCCTGATCTGAAGTGTAGAGGGCAGCCTGGTACCTGTGCTCCTGTGCTCAGGAGTCTGCTTCACTTCACTGAGTAGTGGGAAACAGGAGTGGGATGATGATTCTTGATTTCTTTAGCAGTCTTCCTTTCTTTGTCCCTTAGGGTCAACTCTGCCTGAGAATAGAATATCTGATTTCATACTGGAAAGAGAAGTGTTTCAACTGTTGGTGTTTTGGGGACAGATAGGAAAAGTAAAATGTGTTTCAACTGTTGGTGTTTTGGGGACAGATAGGAAAAGTAAAATGTGTCTGACTCACTAATTTAACCAAAATCCCAGAATTTTTGCCTTTGATGATTTATCTGCTATGAATTGCAGCATTCCTGATAATGTTTTTTTCGAAAAATTTGTAATAGCATAGCTCTGAGCATGCCCAGAAACAAAGGCTTTGTTTCTTGTTTGTTTGGTTTGCAGTTATGAATTAATTCATTCCTTCAGCAGAACAAATCTTGTTTTAATAAAATAAAGACTGAATATGCATTTTTGTAGTTTCTTTATTCTTGAAGTGAAATTTAACTTGGAGCTATTTGCTATAATTTGTTGTGTAAAGAACTCCAGAGAATACTATGGAATAACCTACTATTGTGAAGGTAGACAGTCATAATTTAAATAACTGTTCACAACTGTATGATATCTTGACTCAGTGAAGTCTTTTGTTGACTTTGGTGATGCTGAGATTCATCCTATTCCATGCCAACTGAAGCAATGACACCCTAGGATGGCATTGAAAAGCACCAGGTACATTTGAAGTGTCTAACTTCATTTTGGCAGCATGAAACCAAGAAGCCCCCACCGCGTGGCAGGCCACATCCTTGTAGAGCTTACCCAGTAACAGTTCTTTTCAGAACGTGCACGTATGAAAGGAGGGCAGGGGCTAGAAGAATCATAATGTTAAGCAGCTTTCTACTTAATGCAAAATGGCTTGGTATCTCTGTAATCATAGACCAATTTAATGCATGCAGAACTGTCTTCAAAACTGTAGAACAATACTTATAAGAATATCTGGTAGACAGAGTATTAGAATACCTTGAATAGTAGAATACCTTGTTCTGTAAATTTAGTAGTCATTTGCTGTTTGTAATAGTGCCTGTTTAAACCAGCGTGGTCTTTTGCAGGAGCGATGCACACAGATGTGTCAGTCTGAATCAATGAATGGCTGAAGGGCATAGACATGTGGTTTTCTACTTTGCAATTTTCAGTCCATACTTGAAGATCGGTATGTATTATGTATTTGGCTGAATGGAGTTATTACTGTGCTATCAAATAATGATTAATTAAAGATGTAATTGTTCAACCATCTAAATCTGGAGTTTCAAACATGATCCTGTAACCAAATTTTACATCAGGTGATTGCATCTTTCATGGGAAATATAAGCAATTAACAATACACTTAGGGAGTGTACAGTGGAGATCCAGTCCAAATTGGCATATTTGGGAGTTATGATGAAATTAATAGCATAGTTTTAGTTTGCTTTGGATTTATTGGAGTAATTAGTGTTATTATTATCGTGTTTCTGTGGTTCTGGAAGTCATCATTATTTTCTAGGAGTGCAGAAGCATTTTGGATGAAACATATTACTGCAGTTTGTGTCAGCAATTCTAAACCTAGGGTTGCTCTTTGTCAGTGTTCTGCCATTAAAGAAAACTGAAAAACCATCCTTCCCAAATGCTGGCATTCACAAAGAGGTTTTTAAATATCATACATCCTCAAATATAAAGGTGTATTAAAGCTGTTCAGCCTCTCATATTTGCTGTGTCATAATGTTACTGTTGGCACTGATGCATCTGACAATGTTGGTTATAGCTTATTTAGTTATATTTAATATTGTACAAACAAATTGCAGAATCGATGTACACCCTTGCTAGCTCATGTAGAGAGCTTAGACACTGTGCTGGCCTGGAGATTGTGCGGTAAGAATTAGCAGCGAAGCTGAAGGCCAAGTCCTTGGCATACGCATTTTGTCCCTTGTGGATGCAATGCATGTGCAGGACTTGCTTCTTATTACACTGAAGTTTTAAGATGAAGAGGGAAGTAGAAGCAAGGCATAAGACTTAAATATGTATTTTACATTGGAACTGGACCAATGAACATTCAGTTTTCGTTCTTGTTTTAGTGTTTATCTCTGTTTTGTCTAAACCTTAGTTGTCAAAATCCATCCCCTTCCTGTAGTGGTTCAGCTCAGATTCTGTTATGCTTTCTTCTGGTATGTTACTTTTATTTGCTTAATGCATGGATAACAGTTCTCTTTACTGCTGCTCATGTTGTCCTTTCAGCCACTACTAAGAGGGGATTATAACAAAGATTGTGTAAGTGCTTCTTTTTGAAGGCTAAAGAGAAAAGTTTTAAGGCAGAATGTGGCTACCAACAGATTTTTCCATACACCAAAAGGAGCTCCGTTAAAATTCAGATCTAATGATGAGTAATCAATCAGCTGCCCAAATGATGACAAAAACACTTTCCTTTTCCTTTTATTGCCATTAGACTCAATCTGCATACAACTAATAAACATATTAGCTTTTTGGTGACAGATATTTTGTTGATTTCTAAATGCATATAATGCTTTAATTTTCCAGTCTGTTCTAACAAATTATAATTTCCTGAGTTATTGGCTGTAGTTCTGATTGAATCTGAAGTCAGGATAATGTTGGAGTCAAAGTCAGTATATTTTCACCTACCACAATTAGTTATTGTTCATACAGCACTTTCTGTGGATGTAAAGAACTCTTAAGTGTTCAATATTACCAAGAATTATCTTCTGTATTTTTATTTTAGACATTAGTGTTCAATGTATTTTTGAAATACATTGATGTATTTTTGAAATACATTGATACATGTGTATTTGTGTCATTGATAAGCATAGTATTTTTTCTTTTTAGAGCTTAAAAGAGCACACTAATGAAATAGTATTTTACGTATTTTTATTTTCAATTATTCAGAGACTGTTCACTTTTTCTGTGCTTAGCATATTTCTGTTTTCCTCCCTCACACTCCTCCATTTTAAAATAAGAATTTATCTGCAATGCAGAGTTCTCCATCTTTATTTTCTCAGAGTAGGGTGTGATGAGTGTCATTTGGCTGTACCATGGATATAGTTTTATGCATGTGCCTTCATAACTATATCTGCCTTTTCATGGAGGCTGTGAAGTGGAGCCAAGCATCCCTGTCTGTCCCTAGTCCTTCGGTCTTGTTTTATTGCTTACTGCATCCAGTGCAGCCAGTGAGTCAACTCCTCTTGTTTCCTTTATTCGATTTAGCTCTACAGTATGTTGGAAAACAAATAGTTTTAATTCACAGAAAACAAATAGTTGAAACCATTTTCAACCACTTTTTCCTGTAAAACACTCAGATTCTCTTATGTGTGGGGAAACAACAAAACTCTGGCTTACGTTTTGTCAAGTCTTATGTTCCCACCATCTCTAAGCTCACAGAACCACAGTAAGGGCTGAGGTTTGCAGGCACCTCTGGTGACCAGCTGCTCCAGTCCCCTGCTCATAGCAGGCTCACCTGGAGCAGGCTGCTCGGGGCCACATCCTGGGGGATTTTGAGCATCTCCAAGCATGGACATTCCTCTCTGGGCAACCTGTTTCAGCATCTAATCACCCACTCCCTCAGTTAAAAAGGTTTTTTTCTCTGTTTTTAAACAGTTTCCTATATTTCAGTCTGTGCTCAGTGCCTCTCGTCCTTCCACCATGCTCTGCGCGTCTGTTCGCTGGCTGGCAGCTGGACTGCTGCTCATGCTGTGTGTCCCCTGGTGTGCTGGCACAGTCCTCAGTGGCTGGGACTGATATACTTGCCCAGCTGTGCCATGGAACATTTTCTTCAAGTGAGGGGCCCAGCTCAGGGGTGGCTATGCCAAACATCTATGCCAATGAGGATCTTTGGTTTTCTTGAGGTTTACCTGGTTTCTGTGGCAAAATGAATCCCCTAAATCAGCTTTCTAAGGCTCGATCCTTCTTTTTATCCTACAGGAATTGGGTGGTTCGGTTGTTTGTTGTTATTTTTCTTTTTTCCCCAATAGATTTTTGGTTCTCTTTTGAATATTTCAAGTTCTATGGGTTTGCTGACTGCAAATCTAAAACTTCATGGTTGTGTGCTACAATTATAAACTTGTTACAAGTCTATAGTCTTTATGTAAATTCTTTCAATGTTTTTTTTTCCTGTTTGCTTTTAGCTCTGTTTGCTGTTGATTGAGACCTTTGTATTGGTTTACATTGAGATTAATATTTTGTTCTACTTGGCTTAGTGTTAATTTGGTTTGATAAATATTTATAAACATGGTATTCAAGGTAACTTGCTGTGGCTTATTTCTTTTGGACTTGTTTACAGTATGAGTTTTTTTATTGTTTTGCTTCTTTCTTTTGTATGGTATTCCTTGCCTGTGTTTGTAAGGAGCTTATGTTTAGTTTCTTTTCCTGACTTGTGCTGCCTTTGCTTTCTCCCAAGCAGGCTAATGGCATTGTGCAAAGACCCAGGCTGCATTAGGTAGTATTTTTATACTTTATCACTATCTCTCTCTCTACTCTGTATGATACAGAAATTAAGACTGAAAAATTTTGTAGAACAACTAAAACAGTAACGTTAGATTAGCACATTTTGCCATTGCACTCTCTTAAGTTTGTTATGAAAAAAAACTTGATAAATTTGTATCAGAGAGATGAAGTTACAAACATGCTGGTGTGCAAGTTTGCGTTGTTTGTCCCTCTTTTTATGCTTAGATTTATCTTTAAGAGGTCATTTTGTTTTCATTTTCTATTTGTTTGAATACTGTGGCATGTCTCTGCCTTTGAGCTAAGTTCTTTCTTCTAGTCCATCTTAGACAGGATGAGAGTGCTGTATTTTTTCTTTGTAAATATACTCATTTCTCCTAAGTATTTACAAGGAAAGAATTAACATTTGCCAAATGGTGACTTGTAAATCTGAGCTCCACTGTCATCAGTTTGTATGAACCTTTCTAAATTCTTTAATTACATCTGAAGCAGTGGAGAAGACATGAGTTTGCAGTTCACTCTGAAATTTTATGTGAAGTATTTAAGCTGTGGTGGGTTTGAGTTCTTTTTCTCCTTTCTCTTTCTTCAGCACTGTTTCAAAGAGCTGTTTTGTGCTTTTAGCAATGTCTTGATACAAAAAATGCTCAGGCTATCTGTGGACTTATAAGGACTGAGTGGCGAAATTCAAGCACAAGTTGACTTGTTTTTTATTGTCATTTTCATGTTTCTAAAACTTAGAAGTGAAGAGGAATATCACTTATATCACAGTTTCAGGTTTGTACTTTCAAGGAAAAAAATTTTTTTTCTAAATCATGAATTCCAAGGATATTTGTATGCTAAGTGTGGATGCGTCAGTGAGGAAAGGTTGCGGTGGTTTGTATTTTCATTTAAAGTAAATATTTGAACTTAATGCACTTGATGTAAGTGAAGGTCACGTAGCATCTGAGATGTCAAGAGACCATTTTGTAAGCAGTGCATGGGAGGACACTTGCTCTTTTTTGGCCTTTTGTTATTATGTCACTTAAGGCACATAATTTTTCTCTTGCAATTGCAAAATGCCTATGTCTACTACACATTAATGTTAGAAGAAGTATTAAGGGTCTGGAAACACTTTTCTTGGTTAAACAAAATTATTGTTGCATATAGTGAAATATATGCATATATGAAAAGTCTTTATGGCACTCACTGTGTGATATCAAGGTTTTATTCATATTTGTGCACTGTACAAATATTGTACAATGAGCTTATTTGTCAGCTAGAAAGTATCTAATTGAAAGATAGGTTTGAAACAAATTGTGTTGAAATAACTGAGATTTTGGGAAGTTTGGATGGAGATCCTAATTTTGCAGTTTGAATACGTCAATTTAATACATACAAAATAAACTTCAGTGTTGCTATGTCTGTTCCAGTCAAGGGAGGGCAATAGGACATGAATCCAGTAAGTTAGAGCCCAAATCATCTAAGAGCTAGCTTCTGTCATCAGCAAGCTTCTGTCAGTTCAAGGGGACCTACTTCTGAGCTCCAACTGAAATCTGTAACATTTTGTGCTGTTTCAGAGCCCAAGTGCTGCAGGTATAGCAGAATATTCATCCACGTGTTTTGGCTGGTTTGGCTGAAATCAGTTGGTGTCAACACAAAAGCCTTCAGTGTCAGAAATGAGCCTGGATCAGGTCCCAAACAGGATATACCTCTCCACTATTCATACCGATTAAAGGGTGGGCTCAGTTCTGCGCGCACTGTGTCCCACCTAAAATAAATCCAATGCGCAGGCTGGAAGGCGTACAAAGACCTTCCACAGATCTTTGTTCGCGAAGTCTGGCCATTATTCATACCCCAAGAATATTTGTTCATTTTACTTAAATATATGAATTATTTTGATACATGGTTATCAATAGTGGAAAAGCTTTGCAACTACAGCAAACAGTAGTTTTGACATGAGTCTACCTGTCTAACCCAGGAAGGTCAGTCACTCTAGTTTCCTACTTGCTGCTTGCAATTAACAATCCGTTTAGCTTGCTCTTCTTCAATGGCTTACATGCTGGATAGTGTAAAATCAAAGGCCACCTCCTATCATTCTGCCTTGAGCCAAAATGCTGATTCTTCCAGTGTTCTTAGCTGGTGTTTTGATAGCATGTGTCACAACACAGGCGACTGCACAGCTAGGCTGCCAGTGTACGTTCTCCCAGCTGTGCAGCTGCCTCAGGCAAGCTAACTATAGCTTTGTTTTTGTGAGTGGTATGTCAAAGCCATCTATTTATAAACCAAATTAGAAAATGCCTTGGAACTGTAGTTTTTTCTTTCAGGCTTCACTTTCAGCTATACAGAAGCTTAGTATTCCATATCATAGATTTGGCTATAAAATTTAAACTTATCTGAATAATAAAAAATAATATATTAAACAAAACACCCCCCCACCCCCCTCCATTAAACTATTAAAATTTAGGAATATAGGTATCAGTCGTAAAACATTTTAAAATATTTTTATACCTTTACTTGTAAGATGAATCATGAAGGATGTGGAGATGCACTAACCAAATAAAGAAACGGTATATTTATTTTTTCCAGACTGGAAAAATGAGGTAAAATTACTTAAGAGAAACACTTTAAACATGTTCACTAGTTTGGAACTTCTTCAGTTTCAAATCAAGATGCACACTGACTAATGTTAGAGGTTTGAATGATCTGGATGCTGGTCCAAGTATTTGCTAGATATTTATGAGGATCAGGCCCTAGGTAACCTGAACTGAATATTAATAAAAATGGCATTCAACATAAATGGAGATCCTTGATCATGTGGATATAAGCAACCTTCTAGAATCCACAAAAGAAAAAAACCCCTCCAATTCTTTCTGATTTTTGGATCAATAAAAGGGCTTGACTTTTATTACTACTTTGTAGGGGCCTGGATAAAGTTGTGGAGTTTAGATCTGGTTTACGTAGGTTGAATTACATTAACCTCTTGTGGGTAATATTTCAGTTTGTAAGTAGCCAGCCTTTTCTCAGCAGAGCCAATAGTTACCCATGGGTAAGTGATGTTAGTAGTCAATGCAAACAGTTTTGGAAGTGTTTTCTTTATTAAATAGTAGACCTCTCTCACAGATTAATCTCCTATAACTAAACATTTTCTTTTAAATATAAATGACTCTGTGCCACTTTTGGAACATTTGGATTACTTTGTTAAATTATTAACCAGTTTTTATCATCAGTAGGGGAGTTTTTATAGAAATGAGAACAGGATCTTACTCACTGGTTATTTTTAAAATGTGCCAATGTGAAGCCTTGTACTTGTGACAAGGCTCATGGAGCATAACAGAGCTGTTGTACAGATTTTAAAGGACTTACAAAAATTAGACAAAATTCTTTTTAGGCATAAAATTCCATCCAGGTTTGGTCCACACACTGTATTCAGTATTCTGCTTCTGAAATCAGTGGATGCTGAAGCAGCTTATCAGGTCTTGGTAAGTTTTTATCATATTCCAGGATACGGGTAGTAGGCTATGAATATTAAAGCAAGGGGAAAGCTGGAAAGCTGGTATTTAAGCTATCATTTAACAATAAGTAATTTAGTGCCTTGACACAAGGCATAGATTGGCTGAAGCTGTGTGTCATCTCTCTTTTGCTTCTTGTATTTCTTGCGTTAGGGTCTACAGATAGAGAAGCGCTGAGATCCTGTGTTGCTTGAAGGCTTGACAGGAGGAAGATCCACCTATAGGGGTATAGCTAGTGGATTACTGTCAACTAAATATTTGGAAGTCCTTACTCCCAAGCAGTCCATGATTTACCTTGAGGGATACCAATGTACCTGCTATCCAGCAATGCCAAATCCTGGCCTAGTGGAGCAGGGTCAGGTGTGGAGAAGTCTCTGTAATGATATCTGCCAGATCCTGAGTGGCTCAGCTTCTGGACAGAAGACATAGGCTCTTCCAGAGCTGTAGCTCCATCCTCTGTGGTAGGTAATTGAAAAAAAAACAGGTCTGTTTTGCTCCAGACTGCAATGAAATAAAATGCAAGAATATATCAAAATCCGCCAAAAAATTAAATTGCCTTTCTGCACAGTACAGCTTATCTGTTGTTGTAACTGAAAGTATTTTGGTGAAGGATGGTGTAACAAATGAGAGTTGAGAGAACGTGGGCCTCTCTTTCTCCAAGGCCCTACAGCATTACTTTTTCCAAATAAATTTAGAAGTCTCTGTTTTATATTTCACATGCCTGTTCCAATTTTCCTATTCAGTAGGTTAATCACGAAACTATTTGCTGAATGAATATGGATGTCATGAAGGTGATTTGTGAAATCTCTGAGAACTTGCACTACTTGGCCATTTTTAACTACTAGTCTCAGTGTGCTCAAAGTTAAATGTTAAGATTCAGTAACATCACTCTCTGTGTCTCACTATGCTGTATTGCATTTCCACTTTTTCTTTTTGCATGATGCAAAACCAGATTTTATTTTCAATGGAAAATTACTAAATTTCAAGATTGTGTATGGATATGTGCTTTGTGCTGTTTATAGAATGCTCTTGTGACATTGGCAAGGCGTATTCGGCAGATGGTTGGGGAGAGTCTAATCCTCTCCCTCTTGGCACAAGGAATGCTAATTGTGCCTGGAGCAAAGAGCCTTCTAGATATTCAGTGGATTTTCCTGGTGGGGCAGAAATGTCTGCTGGAGAAGGTAATGGAATGATCTTTACTATCTTCAAATGTCAATTGGAAAACTAACAGCCCTTGCTGTCGGCCTAATGCAGATCATACCAAGGATTCATGCTGGGTGGAGCTTGGGTTTGGCAGGATAAGTGGGAAGAGATTACAACTGCTTCCATCAGAGTCAGTTTTCAGTGGAGCTAGCAAAGGATATCTCTATCTCCTCCTGACACAGCCATCTGAGACCTGTGAAAGATGTGGTAGGAGGGTTACCAGATGAGCATTTGGCACTTCTTGTCTCATTATTTGCAGTTCCATTGAATTGACAATTAAACATTGAAGCAGAGGAGCCTGAAAGAGACCAAGAAAAACACCACTTCCTGACACTGGAAAATCACTCAATGAAACCTAAGACATTCCACCATGAAAGCAACCCAGAGAGCTCCTGTCCTCCCAGGTCCTTACAGAGCTGTTCAAATAAGGAAGGCACCCCTAGTGCTGACCCAAAGCCCTTATTTGCAGCTGCCTCAATTCCAACAGCGACATGACAGGAAGCCAAGGAATGGGAAAGACAAAAGGATACAGTGCTCACCCTAGCACCTGCTGAGACCTGGCTGCCCTTACCCAATTGCTACAGCTACTGAGCCCTTCTCAGCCCCTGCCCCACCACTCAGCACAGCAGTGAGTGTGAAAGGTGATCTGGCTACAGCAGTGAGTCTGCTGGGGGGCTGCTCCTGCCTGATCTAGCTGGCAGCAGGGACTGGGAAAAGGCAGAGAGAAGCTGACTAACATCCTCACTGGCAGTGAGATTTCCTCCAAAGGAGAGCCTGGAGATGGCAGTGGGCCAGAGAAGGAGCTCAGTGCCTGACCCACATACCTACCTGTGAGTGTGTGGTGGGGAGCCTTCTAGGCTGTTGGGTGGGAACCAGTCACCTGAGGACCTCCTTGTCTTTCCAGCAAAGGCCTTCAGATCTGAACCCTGCAGGTCTTGGGTGTGATACACTTTTCCCTGTGTATCCTCAGAGTCCTTTACCCAGGAACTTACTCTGCCAAGCTGAGTCTCACCAAACAAGCCCTCCCATCCCTGCCCAAACCTGTCCTCAGAAGGTGGATGCCACATGGCAACCCAGCCTCTGGAGCTGCTCTGTGGTAGTAAGCCATCTGGGACAATCTCGCTCCCCACAGGTTACATGGGCAATGTTGACCTGATCTGGCTGGTATGGTGGCATCTGCCAAAAAGAAATCTCAAAGGAAGATTGTTATTTATCCAACATCTGTGCTTTTTAGAAGTTGTTACTACCTGTTATTTGCCATCTTAATACTCTAAACATACCAGCTGCTAAAGCTTCTGTGCTGCCTCTTTTCACTTGTCACTAGGTCTCATTTCTAGTCACAGCCATACTGGGGTAAGCTCTCAGCTCCATTTGCTCCTGACCTGTGTCACTGCTGCTGGGGGCCCTGCAAGGTCCAGCACCAGAACTGCGGTGGGAGCAGCTGAGAGGCAAATGGGGCATTCCAAGCTGCAGTAACAAACTGGGAAATATGCTATCTGCACACTTGGATAGCGTTCCCCTGCTGTGTGAGCATGTTATTTCCTCAGTGACCTAGTTTTATGAATAAAAAAGTCTTCCCTCTTCATAACTATAGCAACTGAGAATTTTATTAATGTTTGCCACTATAAGGGAAAGGTTACTGTGTCTTAATTTTACTAGGTTGCTTTAAAACCTATAAGATTTTATGGAAGTTGGAGATGGCTTGATCTGCTGTCAGTTCTATGTGCACGCTTCTTCGAGAAATGAGTCTGTAGGGATGACTCAGGCTTGGCAACAAAAGATGTTCCCTCAGTAAAACAGTTACATCTGAAAATGTGAGACTGTTTCTTCATTGCTCTCTTGGAGAGGAGGGGAGGGGGAAGATTGCTAGGATGATGATGAATATTTTAAATCTGAGCTCTCAGTTGAGCTGCATGACAGCTCATATCAGCCAAATAACATTTTCTACCCTGACTGGATAAGCACATTAGTGCTTCCAGTACAGATTCTGGCTCTACAACTCATTGCCTTTACACATATGTCTGGGACCAAGAAGGGTTCCAGCAACCTGCATTTAAATGTCACTAGATGCCTATTAGTATGTTTATCTAAGCCAAGACTGAGGTCTGTTACCATATGCCCACATCTGTAAGGACTTCTCTTGCGCTAGAAATTATTAAGTACACTTGAAAACCAGAGAGAGAGGTGCAGGTCCTAGGAGGAAATACTGGTCTAGTTGTTGCACTGCAGTGTAGGTTGAGAATGTCGAGTTTAAAACAATTAGGCTCAAGAAAATGGAGTCATTCTTTAGCTATCATAAAACAGGGTGATATTGTGGACTGTACTGTTGAGTGGCCAAGCTTCCCGAACCAGAAATAGAATTGCACAGATTTCTTGTGGTTGTTACTTAGCAAAATAACAGAAAAGAGATAATATAATTCTGATTACATTGTTTTTGTTCTAAGAATTTTTAAAATTTTTTTTATTACAGTGACATTCCTTGTCCATACCCATTCAGCTATTGTTATTTCCATCTTAATCGTTATAGGTGATATAATGTTGTGAAATACTTTTGTGTTGCTTAAACAGTCATCAAATCAATGGATGGCAAAGACTATTTCAAAGTAGTTTTCTCTTCTAAAAGAAGTCAGTTTATCTATAAGTAGAGTGAGGAAAAAGAGGCATTTTGTGCTCAACTGGATCTCTTTGGTAAATGAAACTTTGGTAAAGTTTCAAGGATTATGCAACTGTGTTGGGGAGCAACATAAATTTTGGGATGGGTCTAAAATAATGCTTAATAAAAAGAGGCAGAAAAGCACTATCCAGTGGGAAAGGCCTTGAATTACCTTTGGCTGGCAGAAGTCAGATTGTCCTTTGGACTCTGCAGTTAATGTGCTTTGTACCTTTGAGCAGGTTTCCTGCTGTTTAATGCTTCAATCCATCAAGTTCTGCCGGTTGAAGCATATTTGTTTACTTATTTAAGAAATTACTTTACAATCCAAGCTCCACATGCAGTATCAGCACATGAGAACAGTAATAAAAATTAAGAATAATTCAAGTTTCTGTGAGTAAATAATTTTCAGCCCTATGATCCAAGTTTTGGGTATGTATTTGATGATATGAGAATAGGTGTTTTGGTCTGAAATGCAATTAAATTAGCAGTGAGATTTTTGGTTTGGGTTTTTTTTGGGGGGTTGGGTTGGGTTTTTTGGGTTGGTTTTTTTTTTTTGGCTTCTTGTTCAGGCACTTGATGCTTGTATGCTTTGATTATCAGCAAACTGGTCCCTTTCAGCTACGAGTAGGAGCAGGTAATTTTCTGGAGTTGCTTGCAATAAGCAAATATTTTCTGCCGCAAGTTAATGCACTCCTACTGTTTTCTTCATATTTCTGTGAAATTCTTTAACTGTGATATTGTATATGGTGCAACTAAACCTTCATTGGAGGTATAAACTGCTTTTGGAGACATCTCAGTTTGAGTAGTAGCTGGCACTTGTGTGCACACAGACAACTGTGCTATGCCCCTTTTGCTCATCTGCAGCAATAAGTAGTTTTGGCATTGTTATGCATTGAAGGCTTTGGTTTCTCAAGGCAACAATCTTGAGAAAGGAAATGACTTCCTTCCTTATTTATGGGGCTTCTGGTGCCCACATGTAAAAAACAGGATGAAGAGATTAGAAATTGAAAAATGGTTAGTGTTGGAGCACTTCTTAGCCATAAGATATGGATGGAATTGCGAGAGAGAAGCAAATTGATTAGTTCCTCATAAGAAGCAATTTTATAAGTAATAATAGAAAAAGCTGATTTTGAACTATGGGTTTTGAATAATAAACCTGTTCTTGGCAGAGGGGAATATAGGAAAACTAGCACTCTTTCAATCATGCTACATTTCCATAGTAACAATAAATAATAATGTGTGTTTAAACTTATGCTTAACTAGTGGGATAAGCAATTCCAGAAAATCATGAGGAACATATGCTTATAAAGAAATAATAAGATCTTTGAAGGGTGACTAAGTGTGAGTTCATGTGGGTGAGAGGAAAATGGAAGCAGCGTGGTTGAGGACATAATCTCACATCCCCCAGCTGTGGGTTATTTACATGACAATCCACATGGTCAGGCTGTGTGTGGTTCCTGTGGGTGTGAGAGAAGAGTATCCACTTCCACTCCTCACTGTGGTTGTGAGGACTTGGGGGTTTTTTGTGCTCTAAAGATTTGTGGCTGAGATTTTTGTCCAGAAAATTAACAAGAAGCCTGAGAGGTTCATACTACGTTTGGAAAAGACTGTTTGGGTCTTATTTGCATTTGTACAGATGATAAAGCAGAAGAAGCAAACCCCTGAAGTATCTGCTCTGGCAGTTTGAGTCCAGTAAATCAGTAAAATATTGTCAGACTGTGATTTTTCTGTGCTTTGGGAGACTGAAAATTTACTCAAGCTTCCTTAGGACGCAAGAATCTGCTCAAGGAACTAACAGCAGAAATTATGCAAAACATTCACTAGAATTTGTGCATAATTTTGATGCAATGGTACAAAATGTCCATGTTGATGTTACCAGATGCTCTCTTTGGCAGATGAATCATGAGAATGACAAAATCTGTGACTGACCTCTTTAAAATTTGTGAATCCATAGGTCCAGACTGATCAGTGGGAAAAAGGTAAAAGGGGACTTTCTTTGGTTGTATATAAAACGTATAAGAAAATTAGTTTTTACAGGTCTTTGGTGTGGGGATCATAACACACCAATCTGTGATCCATGTCTAACTGCAAGTTGTTTACATAAGAAAAAATATATTTTATAACTCAAATATGTTGGGGACACCCTAGGACTTCAGTGCAATTTGATAATACTTTGCACTGATTTTTCTTAGATGTTCAGGCCATCTCTTAGAGAAACTATGATTAAATGTTTTAGGCTCTCTGAGGAATCAGTGCCAAAGCCTAGATACAACCTCAAATAGGAATCTTTCAAGATAGCATATTTCATGTCTGATTCATCTCTCTGCCTAATTAGGAAAGAAGCAGGGAAACTGGTCCAAATTTGTCTGTGAAGAAAAGGCAGGATGCCTAATTGGATATAACAGTTTCTAGTTTTTTTCTTTCCTCCCTGTTTCGTAGAGCTGCATTTTATAGAAACACTAGGATTTTCCCCATCTGATGAACATTGCTGCTTCTCAGCATTTTTACCTGCCTTTTATAGCATAGGATGACAGCAGCATCAGCACAGGTATTTCTGCTGAATGCAAGTCATACAGAAGACGAGACTCTGTACCTGAGCAGCACTTCAGCAGCTGCCTATTATTGAAGGAAGAATATATTCTCTTTTGGGGGAACATTAGAAAAGCAACTGTAACACCTTTAAATTCTGCATGTCCGTGCCCAGTGAACCATCTTCCAAGTAGTAGTAGCTATAGGCAGTAAGCTCCTTTTCCCAGGGAGGTTTAATAGCTCAAATATGCATTGTACTGGCATGGCTATATTCTTTCTGCTTCTCCAGCTAATGTAGCCTTTACTCTTTGGGGCCTCTCTGTGCTGAGAGATGTTTTCAACTTCAATCTCATGAAATTTTCACCTATCACTTGGGCTTAGATGCTGTAAGCCTGGTCATTTCTACCACCAGGGGGAATGAGCTATTAGTGCTAGCATTGGCACGAGAACAAATGGATTTCTGTTGGGCATGAATAAATTTAGGCTGGGAGGTAGGAGGATTTACGTACTGATTCTAACCATGAGCTTATGAAACAGCCTTCCAGTGGTAGTAAAAGGGCAAAACCCTCAATTACTTTTAAATACAATGTATGGATTGAACTGTACAATGGATAGCTAGTGGTAGCTAGGGGCTGCACTTGATGACTCCAGAGATCTCTTGCAGTCCTCTTCTCCCCTATGCAAGTGTGTCAGAGAATGAGTGATGATATTTTCCCTCCCCTTTCCAAAGCTGCACTGGAATAGCTGCAATGTAGTTTTTTTGAACCTACCACTCGGAAATGTTTGATCAGCTGTGGCAAGTCTTTGGGATATGAACTCAATGTATTTATTTTGAAGGATACAAAAATCAAAGTACATATTTAAGTAAGATTTCCCCTGCCACCTCATCTTACTTTCTTGACACTGTTTTTATATTTTACCTCACAAAAGTGAAACAAGCTAGCAAGAAGGAGGCTGCTGTCACAGCCACAGTTAGAAGTGCTTGCTTATCAGAAGAGCAGCATTTTTTTTCCTGCTGGTGGCATATGTTTTACTTGCTAAGTATATCTCTATCAGAACAGTTGACAAACGTGTTCTAGGTAGCCTCACTGACCAGCATGTTTCTGCTGCTGCTCTGTGTCTCATTAATAATTTGGACAATATGGTGAATAATTGGAGCTTTTAGTATAGTAATATTTCCATTGATGGCATAAACTCTCACTGCAGTATCTTGTATACAATTACCTATATGCAGTTGTTTAAACACTGCTGAAGAATCCTACTAAGCAGCTTGTAAAATCCTTTGCCTATGAATGCTTAGTTAATTATACAAGAGGACACAGTGAATTAATTCTGAAATTAATCTGTCATGGTTTGTTCAAAATAATTTTTCCTGCAATCAGAACTGAATGATTGATGCCTAGTTTCACCTGGGTACAACTTGAACTGCAATTAATGAACCCTCTGACCCATTTGCTATTAGCAGCCCAGCTGTGTTCCCTTTCCTTTTACATTCTTTTTATAATCTTACTTTCTTCACTTTACCTCAACCTTAACATATCACAGTGTTGAGGGGAGGGCGCTGGCAAATAGATCCTAATTACCGTGTATATTCTACCCTGAAGCGGAACATTGAGCACTTGCAAAAGAGTTCATTTGGGCAGTACCTCTGGTGAACAGTTATTAATGATGATGTGTACATAGATCTTGGTAAATGAGTGACAGTTCTGAAAAAAAACCTGGCATTTTTACTGTATTTTATTTTATAGTATTACTGTGTTTAAAATAGTGTTATGCCCAATATTGTACATAGTTCCACTATGATACGTGGAGGAGAAAACTGCGTTTAGAACTCTGTTGAACTATGAAGTAAGTAACAGGAGAAAGCTCTTTCTCCTAAAGTGTATTAGGTTGAAATAAAGATGGAAAAGTGAAGACTAATGGAAAGCCAGTTCTGTTAGATCTACAGTTTGGAAAGTGATGCTTGCTTCTGAAGAATTGAAAGTCAATGCTATTTCCTGAGTCTGTCTTAAATATTTGTCACGTTACTGTATCACTAACTGCTTCCCCCCCCTCCACTCCCTCAGTTGCTAAAGAGTATTTAAAGCTAAAAGAAACAGAATAAATGAAAAGTACTTATTTTTCTGACTAAATACTGGGTTGCTGCTGCATTGTTAGGTGGTGGGATGTAGCAAGAGATGGTCATATAATTAAAAAAAATATTCTAACAGCCCTTCATATAGCAATATTCTCTTTACTGACTGAGGAACTCTGTGAGAATAGCTGAACATGGAGAATCGGTGAGTATTCAAACATGTATGATTAAAAAAGAAGTTATACTAATGCAATGCATTGTTCATTGCAATTATCTGGTTTTCTTCTAAGTATAAATTATCCATACTTACACTGCATATGATATAAAGTAAGGAAATATGGGTGGCATGGAGTTTCAGTTCAGCTTTGTCTTAGCTGTTAACCCCCTGTTGAGAAACAGAGAATGGCTACCACGCTCTTTTGCATGCAGATTACAGGTTGTGTGGATTAGTTATGTGCCAGCTAATGAGGGTCTATTGTTAAATGTCCCCTGTGTAATTACTGCTTTTTGGATTTGCAGTGTGCTTGGTACCCCTCTTACAGCTGTTAGATTTCTTCTGTTATTTACAGCACTGGCTGGGTTATTTGCTATTGCAAATAAAAAGGAAATTTCTCTTAACAGGGATCTGTCATTTTGTCCTGTTTCTGTACAGCACAGAGCACAGCAGGTCATTGCCCTATGGCTGAGCCTGCTAGTGCTACAGTCGTATGAATAAGTTATAATCAGGCTTGACTACTGCCCTTCCTTGAGAGCAGAGTTCAGTAATGGCTGCTTCTGCTGTGCTATTTGTGCTGCCTGCTCCCCATGGTATTTGTACCCTTCATTGCCCGAGGTCAGTCTGGAGTTGCCCAATTGGTGTCACCTGTTATTACTAAAGTGACCAACTATGTTAGTGCTTTACTCTTACATGATGATTATCATTATTGTAAACTTGATAGCTGGTGTTCTTATGGCACCGTTCCAAAGACTTTTTGATAAATTAGTTATCCAGGTTTGCCTCTCCTGAACTTGACTCCTTCATATTCCATCTGCAACAGAATTATTCCTCTTTCTGTTAAAATTGAAACCAGTTTTTCTCTGTGAGGAATATCTAGGAATATCTCACCTACTTATTTGTTACAGATTGTTACATGGATTCTTGAAATAAATGTTAGATAAGAGACTAATGTTGAGATCCAGATATTTTCTTTATTTCCTAGTAAGACAGAGTCTTATTGTGCTCACTCAGCAAGATCAGTATTGTTATATCTTAGTAAGGAACAAGTTCTTTAAAAACGTATTTTACATAGAGATTTTCCCAGGTCAAGTGATATGCTGACTTTTTTTCAGATGATATCAGAAAAGGCATTTGATTGTGTTGGAAAGTTGTATCTTTGTGACTGGGTTAATAGAGCCCAGACTAACATCTCCCAGCTGACTGTCAATTATGAACAGCCAAGACTATGATCAGCAGTTTTGCATCTGAAGCCTTTCTTATTTGAATTGTAGCATTATGAAATTTCATCCCATGTGCTCGCTGACCTCCATCTGGATAAAGGAGGAAGGAATTGAAAAGTTCTGGGTGATCATCTGAAGAAGTGATGTAAAGTGTATTTATCACCCTGATTTAAAGTAAGTGTATACCTTGCATTGAATATCTTTGCTCCCCAGCCAGTCTTGAAGCTCTGGCTGTCAGCTGTTTCCTGTGTGCCTCTGACTTGGACGTTTCAATTTCTTTCACTTGGTACAGATGCTGCTATGATAATCCATACTTCTGGTATTTTGTTTTCAGACATCTGCAGTGCAATCTATCTGGGATTATTTCATAGTGGCTTTCAAAGTTGAAAGCAAGTTTAAAGAAAAAAACACCACAAAAATCAGCTGTCATTCCTAGTGGGGTACTTCATCTTGAGCTGATTATGCTCTGTGAACTGCATATGACCATCTGAAGGCTTGTAGCAGGGCCCAGGGCCTGAAAGAGTAGACATGTCTGCTTTATGTGGTTATTCAGGTGATTACTTCTGCTGCAGGCTTGTATTTGAGTTAAAAGAACTTTAGAAAATCTTTACCCTAGACAACCTTGGTAGAAAGAGGCAATCATTATTTTCGCCCTTCAGAATCTGGCCAGCAAAATTAAGAACTGATTTTTTCAGAGAGCAGGTGTTTCTAGCATTCACTGTTGATAGACTGTTGGGTTTTTTTCATGTGTAGTGAAAGTTAGTTTCTAGATTTTTTTTCTGTTAACTGCATGGTCATTCTACTCTTTTGTTCTTTGCTCTAAAATATTTTTAATTGTATTTATTTATTTTAGATCTAGTTGCACTGACATAACTGATCCTTTGATCTGTTTATATGTTTATGGGCAGAAACAGGAGCTGCTGTTGGTTGAAATGTTCTAGTGATATGTAATGATGAGGAACAGCTGGGCTGGGTGGGCTGCATGGAAAGTGTCTGGGAACATAAGTCTAAAGGGAGAAATATATAGAAAACTGCTACAGCTTTCTCCCTAGACCCAGACAACAGAGAAATCCTAAGGGATGTTTTTTAGTCTTTTTCACACCTGGCCATCCCATGGGTCTGTCCCTTCTATGTGTTTGTCTGCTGTTACAGACCTAGATTTTGAATTTCCACAAGCAGCACGTATATGCCCAGCATGAGAATTCAGAATTAATTTTTTTAAAAGTAATAACACTACTGCTATGAAGCATGGTAGGTTTGATCTGCTTATATTTTCTAAATTAACAATGATAATGAATTCAGGCTAGAATGTAGAGAAAATTCCTATCTTTCTGGGAATCCATATGGTATACACTCAGATTAGAAAGAATAAGCTGACAAATACAAAGCAATATCCAGAGGAAAAAAAACCACCTGTATTTCCTCAGCAGCAAGATTTGCACCAAAATGAAACATATCTATTCTTGGGTATTAGAAGTCTGCTGGGCAAAATGTTTGCTAAGAACTCGATATCTAAACTTGTCTCTGAACTCAGGTTTTCTGATTCCTTAAGTCATGGAATGAATACAAAGCAGCAGATTCCTCTTCTCATATCCCTTTGAAGTTATTTTTATCTTTGTAACTATTCTTCATATTGCTGGTTCACCCCAGGCATGCTGGACTGAAGTATGAGAGAAACTATTCACTGCACAGAAATGCACTAATCCTTCTGTTCGTGGTCCAGGCTGTCTGCTGCTGAACACAGCAGGCCAGAGTGGATTTACACCAGGTCACAGTCTGACTATGCACCTCACTGCAGTCCTCCTCTTCGTTTATTGTACACTTGTCCATTTTCTTTGTCAATATATGCACAGTTTGTTTGGTAACATTTTGTTCTCACCTCCACACCCCCTTCATTGCAGGTTGGCTGCAGTCAGTAAGGATGAGTGGGGTCACAGGGACTGAAGAAATGAAGAGGATGGGACGCAAGCTAACAGAGCTGTGAGCTGGAGGCGTTGGGAGGGAGCGGGGAAGCCTGGAGGTCAACAAAACACTTGAAGCAGGAGCTGTTCCTGGGAAGGGTCCCTTGCCTCCCTCTGCAACAGCTGGGGACTGCCAGCTGTGAAATGGCTCACTTGCAGAGCCGCCCGGGACGAAGAGTCGCGCCTGCCCCTGCTCTCGGGAGAACAAGCTGACCCCGCCGCTGTTTCACGTCTCCGGAGCCTTTTCACAACTTTCCTCAGGGCTGCCGGATTTCAAAGTAATTTCACCCTGCGCGAAAGCTCTTTAAAGTAATTCTCAAGCCGGGCTGTTCGCAGCTGTGCACGCCGCGGGGGCGGATGTCCGAGCGGTACCGCGCGGGGAGTCACGGACCCGCTCCTGGCTGCCGGTGCAGCCCGTCCGGGCGCACCTGCGGGACCCCGCGCCTGGGAGGGGCCTGTGCGCGCAGCGGGCGGCGGTCACCCCCTGGGCGGGCGGCTCTCCCCGTCCCATCCCGGTGCGCGGTCCCGTCGTTCCCGTCGGCAGCACATCGGACAGCGGCGGCCGCGCCACCCCTCCCGGCCCCGTGCACGC